>JAVQJD010087121.1:0-26175 GCA_036023655.1 Nannoperca australis
CCCCCCCCCCCCCCCCCCCCCCCCCCCCCCCCCCCCCACAGGACGAGACAGGGAGGGAGGGAAGGAGACAACTGAGAGGAAGGACTGGATAGATGGATGGATAGACAGATAGAGTGAGAATGAGCAAGAGATGGATGTCTGGAGAGATAAAAGGGTGAGATATAGTCACAGGCTTGTTTGTGCTTTCTGATCCATGTCTGTTGTTGCAAAGTAAAGAGGCTCAAACACTGTACAGCCTACAGCAATAACTCAACAACTGTCACGTGTGTCTATATAAGCCCAGCATATTGTAGATGTTAAAGCAACACTTAAATGCTGATTTTAACAATAACAAAACATTACAGAAGTTAAGGTATTTTGGATTTGGCACAGCATCCCCTGCACCTCACCACTTTAGGAGGCACTCCAACAGGCAAGGGAGGTCACCTTCACCTGGGCCTGATGTTGGGGCAGCTGTGTGATGAAAAATGAGATCAGCTGGTTGCTCACCGGGACGCATGCGGCAGTCTGGAACTACCCAGGGCCCAGTGCACCAGCTAGCATACGGTGGCCCCAGTACAATAAAGACAGAACGAACAGCCCTCTCTCTCCCAGCCTGTCTGCCTGCCTGCCTGCCTGCCATCCTGGGGCATGTTGGGTCACCTTGACGACTGGGCCCAGCGAGGGGAGCCGCACCCCACTTCAGGGCAAAGAAGGAGGCAGTATGGGTAATGAGGCGTTGCCATGCAAGTGGAACAGCTTTTGAACAACCCCATCCCCACACAGATAGACACACATACACACACACACAGTATTCTACAGTACTTGTGTTTACAGAAGGGACAACAGCTTGTTGGAAAAACCTCTCAGGAGTTCTTAGTCCAGAAAGGAGGAGATTCATGGGCATCATGGTGGAGGGTCATGACGGTGAAAGTGTTCATGCACAGATAGCTTCAATACAAAAAAGAATAAATGTAATGCTTTATATCTGAACCATGCAAAAAGTAAGATGCCATATTACAGCAAGTGATTGGCTCCTACTATTGTTGTGTGTTTTCTGAATTAATTTTCCACTTTCCCACGTCTTGTATTAAACCCCCGCTCTTCAGAATGAAATACTTGTAGGGGTTAGAGGGGTCGCCGATCCATCCAAGACCAAAACCCAGTGGACATTGATGTTTAGAAGAGCCAACAAATCTAGCTGACAAAACAATGTAAATCAGCCACCCATAAAATGTTCATTTGAAACGAAGGAGAAAAAAAGAGTTTCAAGTCCAAGTACGCCTTGTTATAATGATTGTCTCAGATGAGGTTTAATCATTCTGCATCTTGGTCTCATAAAGAAAGGGAAGGTACAGTATCCCCGCATGTTGACTCAAGGTTAAACATTCACTAATAGCCTACGAAACTGCGCGGCATCCCGTGAAGCCACTGGAATCCTGGTACGCGTTGAACAGGATCCAGTGGGAATTTCTGACCACCTCAACTCACACAAAACACACAATCACAAGTAATGTAGACTTATAATCACAAAGACACGCACAGCAATCATTAGCAGATGCGCTAGGTATGCTGTAGACTGCAGACTTAGTTTGAGAAGTAGGACATGACTTTTTTCAGTAGCAGGAGAGAGAATGAGACAAAGAGGAACCCTGAACTGGTTTGTGAAAAGAACAGCAACTAGGAAAATATCTCCTTAAGTGAAAAATGAAAAACTGAAGGTTGCTGACCACATAGAGACACAAATGTGCAAGTTTGTTTTTCATTAGCTTGGCTTGTTTGAAAGGAATAAACCTCCACACAGAGTTCTGCCTGGAATCCATGTCTTCTGGTAACATAATCCAAAGTGGCTGCAGTACACAGGCTTGGTTCCAACACTTGAACGCTGCATATTGGTCATCAAATGTGTTTTTATTTATTCAAAAGTGTATGAGTTTAAAGTGCTTAAGTGGTGAATGCATTGAAAATTGAAGGACTTGTGAACTTTGGTGCTTTATCTCCTGTAGAAAACCTAAAAGGTTCTACTTCATTATTCAACCATTCCCTCTGTTTGCAATTTGAAACAGCCCTTTACAAATATAAATTGCTCAAAATCTTGGAAACCACATTGTAATTCCGCAAAGGCATTCACCATAACAGTATTAAGCTATAAAGCCATATTGCGGAAAATGTACAGCAGAATTTTTTTTTTTTTTCTGAAGATGATATATGATTCCAGGACGTGTGTTGTTTTTTTTGTTGTTTTTTTTTTCTTCACGTCTGTCCTCTCTGAATACTAAAAGCCCATCTCCTGGAAGCTTTGCTACAGATGCTGGCAGGTCTAGCCTGAAATGATTATCAGAGCCAGATTCCACTGGCCAGCCTTCCAGTAACACTCCTACATGGAGATGGAACCAGAGCTGGGGCTGAGGCTGAGACTGGGGCTGGAGCTGGCGCTCGGCTGCCAGGGGACGGACGCCAACAGGCCCAAGAAATTAATACCAGCACTGGGGCCTCACCAAGGTCCAACATCCAGCTCCAGCTGGAGGAGAAGAGACGAAATGGAAGAATGGCGATGATGTCACGAGACAAGGTGGCTCGAGGGTCCTGCACCACTGCTAGCGATGCCTCACCTGGAACCAACAGCGGGAAATCATTGGCTCCCCCTGATGAGAAAAACCCAGAGATGGTAGCATAACTTTGCCTTGCTGAGAATTTGACTGGCAACTTCAGAGAGATTTGAATTTTCAGCACAGTAAAATATGTTTATTTTTTATTTTTATGAAACTTACATAAAAGATCACCATGTCATGTAATGATCAATCAGCATTTACAGTTAATCACATTTGATTCAAACTAAGAAAATTGTCGTGACATCATTACCTTGCTGTGCGGTACTGATTCAGTTTGACACAACATATTAATCACCCCAAGGAGAAATTACAATATTATGCGTTTGTTGGACAAAACTTGATGAGAAAATGACTTGATAAGATACAGATGACTGCGTTATTTACATTATGAGCTTGTTATGTATCTGATGCATTTGGTCCTCCGTCATCCAGTTTGAGGACAGAACTCTTGTGCTTATATTGTAAAAACAATAAAAATCATATCACAGTCACTCTGTCATTGCACATTTGCAAAGAGTTAAGCGTTACCATTGTCTGCGTGTTTTGTAATGAGCTCTGGGGACAGTCCAAGCAGTTTATATGCTGAAATCTTGATCCTGTGAGTCTAATCACAGCAATGATGGTTGAAACATCAGGAAATCATTTACATTGCTTTGGCTCATGGGGAGTTTCAAAGTATGTCAGCAAAGTTATGACAACACCAGACTGCTCACACACCCATGTACACACACTCTAGCTTAACCCATGTCTGTATGATTTGACTTCTATAGAGCCTTGGAGGGAACTCAGGAGATTAATGGATTTTAAAAAATAACTATTTAATTTAATTTTAGAGCGTCTGTAGAAAGACAGTCTATAGATTCATTTTAATCTGTTGACTCCGTTATTCAAAATAACAGCCTGTATGCCTTCCTTCAAATTTATTTTGTAACTCCATAATTGACTTGTAATGAATCAGTTCTAAAACATTTTTTCAGTGATAAAAACGTCAAGTGGAAAGAAACAATCAATCAGCTCAGCAATACTAATACTATAAACCAAGACAGATTCCTCTCAAAGATACGAGGGCCAACATGTTTCAATAAGGATGCTTGTTTCTTGTTCCCATAAATATGTTATCCTCAGTTATGCCAAATCTGGAAGACGTCCAACTCGAGCCACGAGACAACATATTTTGTGTGGGCTAGCTAATAATGTTTGCCCCCACTGCACCTATCTGTTCCCGCCCTGGAAGGAAAAAAACTTTTTAAGAGTAGGTGGAATTCATGTGCATTAAAGGGAAACATTCATTTAGTCATGGAAGAATGGAGTCATGGTGTAAAGTACGTAAAGTAAGAAAGACCTTTAGCTAGCCCACTTTACAGTGGGATAAAGACAGAATTTTGCTCACCCACACTTTTAATGGAAACAGACGCCAAACATTCAGCTGGGGAACAAATACACAAAACAGCAGAGCTTCTGTTTTCTTTTTCCACTCCACTTTGCTTTTTTTTTTACCGCCTAACACTCCCTGGTGGCGTATCGTCCTAAAACTGACCAGGCTTGAAATATGACAAGTTTAATACGTCCTACATCACCGTTGAGCACGAATGAGTTACTAGAGCAACAACTGGCCTGTCCCAGCCTGCAGAAGAGCCTGTGGAGCAGCAGTGTGAACATAACCCGTCATCAAAGGGGTTCAAACCAAGAAGTAGGCAGAGGTCTAAAGGAGTGGGGAAAGCGTTAAATAAAAGAGTAAAGGAAGGAGGCTTCTCAGGTTTGTGCCGGACAAGCATTCTGGGCAGGAACTCTGATGACAGGTAAGGAGGAGAGGACGGGATTGTTGCTGCTGTTGCAGTGTGGGTGGGTGGGCCACCAGGGGAGGCAGAGAGAGAGGAAGGCAGACAGGAGGGAGGGCAAGCCTACCGGCGCTGTCACCAGCCCAGGCCTGTTTGGATAAGACCCATGGAACATGTGGGGGAATCAGCATGAGGCATCACACCTGGAGGAATAGACAACTAAATCCAGCCCCCAGTACGGTGGGCCCCGGCTCCACCAAGTCTAGCCAGCATCTGGAATGGATATCTGGAGATGCAGCCGACTTCACAGCCCCTTCACGGGTGCTTCTCACTCTACCTTTGTTTAAAAATAAAATGCACAGTAAGAGGTTGCAGTAAAAATAAAACCAGAGTCTCACCGAGGATTTGTGTTTATGAATAAGTGTTTTTCTCAAAGTTTTTCTTTTTGCACCGTATCCCATCTGCTTGGCATAGCGTTATTGCGCTGTTGATAAAATAATTCTCTTTTTTTTCCCAGAATTGCTAGACTCCCTTCACCCCCAATATGTTTCCGCTTGACTCCTCTTGGCTTTTATAAGTGTACAGATGCCAACAGTTTTTGGTTACAGTAGCTTCAGTCTGGTTTGCCATCTTTCATGTTTCACTTTGAAAGGGAACAATACATGCACTCATAGTAAAAATACCAACTTAATATCTTGACATGCATTTTTTATGTTACAGGTCAAAAAGGTCAGAAAGGAGCTGGTATCCATCTCTATCCAACTAGAATTTTAAATCCATAACCCTGGCTATCTGCTGCACTGATATCCATAAAAGGTGAATAAAACAACCACCCTAACCCATCAGGACACACCAGGAGGAGCGTGATGCACCACAGTGTGTGTACTTTCCACGTTTGTGTTTCTGTGAATGGGGTTTATGGGCCAACCAGCCGTGTTGCGACTGGAACAATCCCGGCCACAATGTTTGTTTACACAGAACCGCTCACTCACCCAAATAATCAGAAGCTGTGGGCCTTTCTAATCCCCACACAAAGTCAATGGAGCCAGGTTGAGCTGGCGACAGCCGCGATAAGATACTCAAACAGAGCCTAGTGATCTGCGAGCCGCGGCCTCTCCTTCCCACACCCTCTGTCCCCTTTGTTTCCTCTATTGCAATTCCCAATGTGACACGGATTTGAAGATCACGGGTCGCTTTCACAAACGAACCCGCCTGGCTATACGGCTACATTTTTTTGCCTCCCTTTTCATAGCTGGTAAGTCGAATTTTGTTTTTTTCATTATTTTTCACATTCTTGCAGCTCAAAATTCAAGTCAAAGCAAGCTGCCGTGGTCTAAAAAAACACCCACTCGCTCGCAAAGGAATGCGTATTTGAAATAGTGTATTGTTATGGTTTTGGCTAGGTTGGTACTCGCTCGGCAAATCCTGGTGCGCATGTGTGTCCACTGATGGAGGTATGTGGTAAAACATTCATTAACATTCCGTTCATGACCTCAGTATTATGTCCACAGTAAAGGAGAGCATATATTTGCCTTTCACACCTCTTGCACGGGATGAAGGAAATGATAGAGCATTATGTGTGTCAGTATGTATGTGTGTGTGTGTGTGAGTGAGATAGAGAGACAGAAAGAGGGAGAGAGCGAGCAGGAGAGAGCAGTGGGGAGAGGGATAAAACACAGCTCACTGATACAACATAATCTATCTGGAACCATGTCTCAATATCACAATATTTCACACATTTATGTATCACAAATTTGGCAGTAGCAGCCTTCTCCTCAGATCAGTGGAGTTATTTCTGCCTCGTGTGCTGGATGCTGCAGGACCGAGATACAGTTTGCAACGGTGCAGATGGGAGAGGCTATAGCTTCTGTACCACAGTATCGCATGCAAAAATGTTTGGTATGTTTTAACACAGATAAAGCTGACATATTCCGAGGCGTTTCGCAGACAATACCCATGAAGGAACAATCTCCCATCTGGCAGTGCAGTCTCTCTGAAATCCTCTCTGTCATGCTCAATGAGAACTGGGGAGACAAAACATTCTCTGTCTGTATATCAGTCCTTATCAAGGCTGTACCTTGGGCCTCACTGGATATCAACAAAACATCACACCGCAGGCTAGGACTTCTCCAAAAATAAAATCCTGAACTTTCTGTTATAGTTTGAATTTATAAACATTTCTTCACAGTTTGATGCTTTACAGAAACAGTTTATGTATTAATCCTCAGGGTATAAGTATGGGATTGGAGAGCAGCATAGCGGACAAACTTCTTAGCTCTAGAACCACATGTACAATTTCCTGGTTAGGATCAAATCGATGAGCTTTACGCTGTGTCCTCTCTTCCTTCCAATGTCTCAGTATAGAAGGATTACTCTCTGAGGCCGGGTTAGCCGCTGCCTTTAAGAGAGGAATGTCAATGAAGTCACTGCTGTACTGCTTCTCTCCACATGATGGTGCAGAGGACAAGTCTCCCCCTGGACGGCATAAAAGCTGACATTTGCCTTTAGGTTCTTAGATGTGTATGTCCACTGCACACAGATACATACACACTCAAATACTGCTGCTTTAGAGGAGGGAAAGCGGTTTCTGATAACTTGCAGCTGCATCAACAAAAGATCTACTATTGGAAACGTACAAATACGCATTAAAACACTTATTTGCCAATGTGAAAGTGACATGTATGTAAATGGTTGGGATTTCACAGGAACACACAATATCCAAGTAATCACTGTTAATTAATTACGATTGCATTGTTTGTATTGAACAGATGGATATTTGTATAAAGGCTTATTTTGGGTGGGCAGTACAGAGTAGAACACGTTCATGTCTTTGCTAGTTTTATTTTAAATAAGATTTTATTCCTTCACAGCTGTACGCATTGTTTCCAAATGTGAAAATAATCTCCCTTGCGCGTTATGACGTTACTGTCTTTTGGTCAGTGAACAAAGAGCTGTGCCATCCAGTATGAAATACAATATGTGTACGTGCGTGTCTATTTGCGTGTGAGTGTGTCCTTCCTGTCTGTATGTAGTCACACCTGTACTCTCTGTCATGATGTTATCAGACCCTAAACACCTGCTCCACAGTCTAAGGTCACCAACTACATAAAACTGCCTCCTAGTACAGCGAGGCGGGCATCTGAAAATGCAGTGTTTGTGTGTGTGTGTGTGTGTGTGTGTGTAAATAAAAAGGGGCATGTTTGTCTTCTACAGTCATTTATATGCAGCTCATGTCACCCAGCACATCGCTCACAGGTGTCATACAACCCTGAACATGACCTAATGGGAAGGAGAGGTGGATGGAGCGAAAGAGAGTGGGTCAAAGAGAGAGAGAGAGGGAGGGAGAAAAGAGACAGAGGGATACATGTTTGGCGATAGTTCATGGATGTCCATCAGACATAGACTGTATGCTTGTTACAAAACATTATGCGTCATATAAAGTCTCCATCTTTATCATGAGAAAAGAAAAAAGTAAACAATATGGCAATACGTTTAAATACTGGATATGGGCCTCTGAAAAGGTACTGGCAAGGCTAAACAGTTAAACACAACATAAGCACTGCTCAAAAAGAAATAGATGTTGCTGAATGATAATACAATAGTGAAAACAAGGAGACGTTACCTACTGAAGGATCTGAGAAACATACTGTGTGGGTTGTTTTCCTACTGTATTCCATTTTTAAAACAAAAACACTGTGTCCACTTGTCAATTTTGTGCTTCACTTTATGCATCAGTGTACATTTTTACAAAGGAGAACCATGGCCTCAGATTTGGCTGTCAACCAAAAGCTCACCCATGAAAACCTGAGATGTAATAGGTGACAAAGTCGTTGACTCACAGCTCAGTCTGAATGTACAGGTATGGCCCACTACAACAACGGCTGAGACCCTTAAATTGTGCAGCAACCCCACAGTATTTTCATTTATACATCCAAACTTTTTAAATGAATCTGTACTTTAATGTGCAAGTAGGTGAACTTAAAAAGCACCTCCAATAATAGATTTTAAAATGCATGCATTTTGGGGTGTTTTGTGTTTCATTCTCTAGGAGTACCAGGTTTGCTAAGTCTTTGTGGCTAGAGCTTACTCATTTAGAAGAATACTCCTCTCCAACTAAATACAGACTGGGATCCAGTATTTCTGAGTCACTTTCTGTGTGTGTTATAGTCCAAGCCGCCTACTTTTAACCAGAACCTTTTCTCATTATATTTCACTCGATTCAACTCAAAAAAAGTCACATTATTGCAGCAGGACAACACTTACAAAATCTGCATAAATGCTGTTGTCCGGGATTTGAAATTCAATGGTATATTTAGCCACTGATTACCTTCAAATCAAAATTGCTTTGTATGTGAAATTAATGTTGTTTTGTGTGGTCATTTTATGGTAATATTTTGTTCATATAAACACAAATATAAGTCAACACAAGAAACACAAGAAAAGTTTAACTCAAGTTTAAAGTACAGTTTTACTTCTGTTAACAAACAATACAGCAGCATCACTACAAAGTATCTTCCAACATACCAAATATTCTGCCATCGGCTGTATGAATTTTCAGATAATTAATTGGTAAACCGCAGTTATTAATAAACGAGGCAGGCCACAGAATAATATCCTCCAGGTTGCAAAGCAAATTGTATGAAAGAACTCCTATTGTCAAACAGGTTCTTAACAAGGCTGCAGGACATCACCGTGTTGGTTGGATTACTGTGTGTAGATAATGTGGGAAAAAATAGCATTACATTGTTGTGCCTGTTGGTGTTTTTGCTCAGAAATACTTTCATTTCCAATCCTTAATGACAAACAAGAAAGCTTTTCTGATTGAAAACAATTCCAGCACTTCAAGCCATAACAAAAATCATGACAAGAGCATTTTCACCAAAAGGAAGACATTTCACGCACTGGGAGCCTTTTGTGATATTTTCTCTCCCTCCCTCTTACCCTCCCTCTCTCTCCCTGTCTCTTTCCTTTGTGTGCGTAAATCATCTCTTCCCTGCGGCCTGTCTGTGATCATGTTGATGGGAAACAAAGAAATCATCTTGAATGGCACATTAATTTCTTCCGTTCTCCCCCTGCCCTCTGCCTAATGAAATCCCCTCTGCCACGGGGCCTGAGGAGCCACACTGGCAAGCCGTCACCAGCCAGTAAATATGTTTACCTTGGAGCACTACACTAATGGACTGTTTACTAGGGGGAGGTAGCGAGGGGTGTTACAGAGACCAGGCAACACTGGGTCTGGGGTGTGTGTTCTCCAGACCAAATGACAGCTCCTTGCCCCCCCCCCCCCCCATCTCCCCAAAACCAACAAACCACCTGATCTAGAGTGGCTGTCACCAATAAAGACTTCAGATGGAGGACCACAATGCAAAGAAACATGACGGGATTACTCTGAGGTAAAATAAATCTCAAGTCTGATTTGTGACTGTTGTATACAGTGGCTGGCAGAGTTGTGTACTTAACTGGAAGTTAGTTTAGTTCTACATTTCCCCTAAATCACTGTATAAGGCTTGCAGTATGTATGTTTGTAAGTGTTTTTTTTACCAATTTTTTGTTCCAAAATTCAAACTACAACTCTATTTCATTTTAAACCTAGCTTGCTGCTTGGCTAATACTGTAATAAACTGCTCTCAAAGTCACAGAAGCTCCACCTCAGCATGCCTGTTCAGTTTCAGTATCTTTGTACGTGACGCTGCAATTCATGCAGGGGTTATCAGATAAACCTTTCCTCCGGTGTTTAATCCCAGTACATGCAGGACATTGATCATGGGCATCCTCTGGCTGAAGATCATATATGAGGTACAAACATACCACAGCAGAAAACTGTAGCCACAGTAATGATTTCTGGTATACTGCAAAACCACAAAAGCCAAAGTAATATTAAAGGACAGTTCTTACTCAGAATCTGTAATAATGAATCAGCAGTTTGAAAAACATGAATGATAATGGATGTTGAAAGTAGGAAGACAAAACTTTATATCTAAAGCTACACCGACACCACTAAGAATAATTTAAAAGAGAGAAGCAACCTTTAAAAAGTGTTCATTCATGGGGGGAAATCTATGGAGATCAAAAGATGCAAAAACAAAGGCAGGCCTTGTGAATTTGTATAAAAAACCACAGTTACTGTAGGACATACAACAGGCAGCATGTGATGTCTGAAGTGCTGTGTTGGTCAGAAACTGTCACCCAAGCATCCAGACACCCCACGACAAACACGCAGAGCGCTTTAACCATCAGTGGACAACTCCTGACAGAGAGAGCTATGTGAAACTTCCCTTGCCCCCCGTGACAAGGCCACAGAGATGTTAAGGAGATGTTGCAGGCTAAGATATCTTCTGCCAAAGCTTCTGCTGTCCAACCACAGCTTGCAATCGCGGCTCTATCCCTTTTTTAAGATTGCACCATAAAGAAACATAGCCCTATATTTATTAAACACTACAAATTATTCTAATTGCATGTTGTGAAATTGTAATGAAAATGGGCTTTTTTTGAAAAGTAAGTTTTCTTCAAGGTACAGAAAACATCCAATATAACATCAATTATAATATATTAAATTTGATATTGAAATTTGCATGCAAATATGTTATTAAGTGGCACGAAACTGCATACCCAGTGAATTATGAAAGTACATATGGCATAACATCACTGAATCAAGAATGCTATTTGGCAGTCAAATCTATAATATGACATTAAAAGACTGGAAAAGGCATTTTATATTTCAGACCACCTCACTGAAAAACTGTAATGAAGTGGGTGCAGAAATAAAAGGTAGAGCACAGTCACCATTTATTTTAGGGAAAAACTATTTATTTAAAGTAGATTAGAATGAATTTCCTCAAAACGGATTTATTAAAGCTTAACATTGATATTTAAATGGCTGCCTTAACTGCTGCAATGAACCTTTGGAAATACAGTCACCACGTTTAAACAGTCACTATTCATCCTTGCAGATTTTACGGCCAGAGTGCATATTACATTCAATAATCTGGTGGATACATTTGTCCCCAGCTCACAGACAGACCATTTCCAGGTAGAGAAGGAACTGAAGTTCAGGTCGCGTGTGCAGACGTGTATGCACGTGTGGTTTTGGTGTGTACCTACCCACATGACTTAAAGTTCCCAAGGGCAACAGCAGCAGCAGTCTGCGATAACGCCCCCTGTCTCATCTATGGGTGTCTGGCGCCTGGCAGCACTATCGGTGACTGTGTGCCTAGATGTGTCCCTGTGTCCCACACCCACATACACACACGCTATAACACAGAGAGGGCCCTGCAGCTGGTGACAGGCTGCTTCTCTCAGTCTAATGCCAGCCTGTTCAACACACAACTCTCTATCCAACTCTTATCTTCATTGATTTCCTCCCTTGCCTCCAAACTTAGATATGCACTCTTTAAAAACAGGCCAACTGCAGAGTTTGGGCCCTGACAAGGAAGGATATCTCACTGCTTGGGTGGTGAGTCCAAAGTATCGACGCTGCTGCATTTAGCTATCCCAATTTTGGTGTGATTAGTTCCAAAGCATTGGTGATATCTGCAGCAGAACAGGAATAAAGGTTTGATCTTGCTTGTGACCTCCATACTAAACGTATGGACTCGCAGCAAGTTGAATCCAATTGGATAAAAGCAGCTGCTAAATATGCAGCTGGGGAGTTTCCTGTGATGTATGTGTTAGATCTACGTTAAGTCCATATATTGACATGGTCATGAATTTCAATGTCAAATGTCTCAGCAGGATACTGCTGAAGGCTGTGATTTCTATCCAGCTGAGAAGGGAGATTCAAACCTCCCTCCCCTTTACCTCTGCAACATTCTCTCACTCCTCCACTCTCCTCCACAGTCCTTCTTTGCTCTTCCCATTGTTCTTCGCCGCCTTTCCTCCCATCTCTCTTTCTTTTACTCCCCTCTTGGGTCCTGCTCTTTTTCCCCACTCTAACGTCTTCTCCTGCCCCTCCCCCTCCACCCTTTCAACTACCCCCCCACCACACACAGACACACAGACACACACCCCTTTATGCCAGCAGACTCCATCGATTGATTTCCCCTCACTGTGACACATTTGGTGCAGCCGCATGTGGCCTATTAATTATATCCACAGCCGACTCTCGTCACGCTACCCTTTTCCCAACAATACAAGCCCTTGCACGCACACACATATATATATATATATATATATGCGCTACCCTCAGAGCAGGCAACCAGGGGTCTACTAGATAGCAACCCTGCAACCACTGAATTTGAACAAGAAGCAAATAGACGAAGGGGGAGGACTCAAACCTGGAGCGTTTGAGAGGAGGCAAACAGACAGTGGCAGTTGAGGCAAGGTTGGGCCCATGTTGCATGTAATCTGGCTAACATCTGTTAGCCGTCGTGTGTGGCTCCATTTAAAGTCCAGAGTGGACTAAGAGCCCGAGGAGGCTCCCTGCATCCCCGCTCGCAGGCTTTTAGCGGTGCTGCTCCACAGACACACGGACCAAGAAAGACCAAGAGCGACGAGAGAGGGCAGCGGAAAAAAAGAGGCTGACATGCACTCGACACAACACAACACAACACAACAGCACTTAATGCATCGGACGGCTTTTTCCTCCATTGTGCGCGTGTGTTCGTGTTTGTGCAATTCCCTGTGTGTGTGTGTGTGTGTGTGTGTGTCTGTGCATCTGGCAAACAATACAGTAAGCCTTCGCTGCAGGCCTCTTACAGCCTCAAAATCCCGGGTTTTTATATTTAGCTCGTAATCACTATAATTTCCAAATTAGATACAGGCTGGCCAAGTACACATTCCTTGTGTACAATAGCCCTAAATGGTTGTCCTATCATCTCCGGAGACAATCTCAGGAGAGAGACACTTTAAATATTAGAGTGATATTCAAAGACAATCCATAGTGATGAAAACAAGCAGAGCGCGCTAAACAGCTGCTGTTGAGGATATTGTGCGAGGGGGTGGGGGGGTAGGGGGTGGGGATTAAGAGCAGATTACAGAGCCTTTCCCTCTAGGGCCTCCATATTCCGGATTGACAATGTGGCGGGATTGGAAGATCAACCTGGAGATTTTCATATGAAAAGATGTTTTCCATCAGAGATTAACGGCTGTTATTATTCATTAACTTTTTTTTCCTGCTTCCAAAGCCTTGTTTAGCCTGCTGCCAGCACTGTGAGCACAGTAGCAGAGAAATGACAGAAATGAGACAAACAGAATACTGTACGTTCTGTGAGAGGAAAGGAGGAGGGAAGAGAGGACGGAGGAGCATGTTGTATCGAGAGGCATTTGTTGGCATGAAAGCAGAATACTCAGGGCCGTGCATTACATTTTACCATAAACAAAGGCTGGGGCTCATGCATTATTTATTGGCAATAATACTGAAGAGTGCGTGCATAGGACGAATACATCAATCATGTGATCATCTGGAGTTTACACTTGCTTATACTATATCTGTTGGTTTGTTTGTGTACACTCGCTGATTGAGACTTATTCGTTTGATCATGACTGCCGGAGTTGTCCATGCCATTACATGTGGGATGATGAAAATGCTAACATGTTGTTTGCATTTATTTGTTGTGTCCATGTGATGTATTGTGTCAAAAGATAATCTTTGTTTTGAATGTTGTACTCCAGTACTACCAGAATAAACCTGCATATCAAATAACTAAAATTATGAAATCCTCATCAAAGAACCAATAAAAAAAATGATCAAAGAGCACGAATGGAAGTTGGAGGTTTCATGCGTCATGCTCATATTTCTTCAGCAAAAAAAACTTGATTTAAAAGGCGAGAAAAAATAAAATATCAAACAAACAGAAGCAACCAGCACTATGGAGGAGACTAAATTAAAACCCAAACCATTTTTTAATCCTATTGACACTATCTGATTCATTTTGCAAGCAGCCAAAGTAATTATACGTCAGAGATATTCTTTATGGGTCCTTGCCGATTGCCATGCTCTATAATTAGAGAAAACACAACAGCACAGCAGCAGCACCCAGCAGAGTGAAGGGGGTACTCCCCAATGTCAGGAGAAGAAACCACAAAATAAAAAAAATAAATATATTAGAAAAAAAGGTCCCAGAACCCCCCTGGCTATCGATCTCAGTTCATGGTGGTGCAAATGTCCGTGTTCCATTTTTGTATGTGTTGCATCTGTGCATACATGTTTGAAGATGTGCATGTGTCCATTTAAATGTGTGTGTCTGTGTACATGGTTGCGTGTTAGCGTGCTGGTGTGTGTTCATAGATGATCCCGTGCCAAAGAGGAAAAATCCCACAGGGTGAATCAATAAATAGTGCTGGATAATGGAGGCCTGCTCAGACAGCTGTGTTCTGCCTCTGTGCCTGGCTGGCTGGCTGGCTGGCTGGCTGACTGACTGAGTGGATGACTGGCTGGCTAACAGGCTGGCTGAGGGACTTCAGTTAGCCCACGTAGCATCCCACACCTGCCAAGGCATAGCTTGCTATGTACTGATCAATGGACAACACCCACTCGCAGCTCAATTCACACAATAATCACAAATACAGACACACCGGGGCCGAGGATGAACACACTAACAAACACTAAAAAGTTGCCTTTGTTGTGGTGGTGCTTCATTCTGGCTAAGGGACAAATGTCCTGCTCTTAAACTCACAAACAAACGCATCTCCTGACATTCAGAAATACAAACATTGTAAGTAAAGTAAATTCCTCTACACACATTCTCTTTTTGTTACATGTGCCACAACATACATTCAATTATTCAAGTCTGTGTGGCAAAAACTTAAAACTTCAAAAGTCTTCAGATATTTTGAATGTTGATATTCTTTATAAAGCAAAGGCAATGAATAACATTCTTCATTTCCTCAGTTTGATTGTATTCCATTTTTTTGTTGGAAATGATCGAACACTATAAAATAACATCTAAATAGCTAAAAATCCAAATACATAAGTCAATCCGTCAATCAGCTAATGTCCTCATGTGCACCCTTTATTGATCTACGGTTTACGACTCAACAAAACACCCAGTAAATATTAACAAGCACCCCAGCGATGATGGAAATTATCAACAGATCATAGCCATGTATCCAAACATGAATGATAAATTCTCTCACACTTTCTAGCCCCATTAAAAATCATCATTTACAAAGATCATCTGACTGAAGCTTTCAATTAAATATCTGCTGGGAGCGTAAAGGCATAAATGATGAGACGGTGCAGCAGCAGCAGATTTTCATGTAAGATTAAAGCAGGAGATAAAACAAAAAAAATGATTATGTTTCAGATGAATTTGTACACCCAGTCCAGTCTGCAGTTTCACTGTTTATCTTCCTCCCTACACTCGTCTCTCCCCTTGGTTTGGAGGTTTCAGTAATGGTGCCATAACTGATAAAGAGCTGACAAAAAAAATGCAGAAAAATACTCCTTAATTAAAGAGCCATGAAAGAAGACTGAAGGTTTGTACTGCACATCCAAACACACACATATAAACACACACACACACACAGGAACACAGCTACTGCAGGCTTGATGTGCTGTGGCTAATGAGAAAGGACAGTGGACCACAGTTAACATGTCTCTGCCTCTCCAGTAAAAATGAGTTCATCGTTTCACATCATTATTCAAATCAAGCCCCTAATTCCTAAAATATTTGCATATATTAAAACTGGCTGGCTTTTTTCTCGCCTTAGGCTGACGCAAGTCGCAGTGATGCAGAGTGCGAAACGAAAAACTGTTTGCAACAAGAGAACACAGTGCAGAAATCATTCACATCATATATAGTGCAGCTACAGTCACAGTAGTAGAGAGCCCAACACTTAAATGTTCCTCGGGGAATGTTTGTCATGGGCCAGCAGAAAGCCCACCTCTATTATTTATAATTCATGACACGTCAGACATTAACTGTCGACATTACTCAGCTCACATCTTGCTCAGTCATCAGTACCGACATGGCATGGGTAGAATGTGTCACATATATATCATGTGAAAATTAATTAGTGATATATATGTGACACATTCTATAAATGCAATACCCTGCATTGCATTTATGGCCACAATTATTAATACAGACTAGCACAGTCAACTGGTCACAAGACACTGAATATGAAAACACAAGAATAATACTAAGGCTGGGCTTCAACTAACGATTATTTTCATTCTGATTATTTTTCTGTCGATCAAATAATCAACTAATCATTTCAGCTCTACATTGAACTATTTCCACAAAGCCTGTGTATGATTTTAAAATGTTCAATTGCTGTTACTGATACCAAAACAATACTTGTCCATTTTCTTTTCTACAGACCAACACAAACAACACAAAAACACAAAAAAGCTACACAAAAACAAAAAAAAACAACAAAAAAAAACTAAATAAAATACAGTCCAAAATTGGCAAAATAAAACTTTCAATCATAATTTGATCACAGAGTGATTAAAATGCCCACTTTTCAGTAACTGACAGTTTTTAATCTCCATTACATTTTAGCATTGGTGGAGGAAGCATTCACATCATATACTCAAGTAAAAGCAGCAATACCAAACTTTAAAAATACCCTGTGACAAGTAAAGGTTCTGTGTTCAAAACTTCCCTCAAGTAAAATTATAGAAGTATTGGCAACAAAATGGTCTTCAAAGTGTCAAAAGTATAAGTACAAATTTTGCAGAATGGCCTCTTTCAATGTTGTATTTTAATACTATTGTGCAATTACTATTGATGCATTAAGAAATTTTTTTAAATGTTAACTGCTTCATAAACTGGTAGCTTTTGTATCATATCAGTTTTGTGTGTCAAATTATAATATGTAAAGTAACTAAAGTTGTCAAATGAAATGGGGAATAAGTTCAAAGTACCTTAAAATGGAAATATTCAATTACCTTTAAAATTCTACTTAAAGACAGTACTTGAGTAAATGTACTTAGTTTCATCACTGCTTTTCAGTTGTTACTAAAAAACATTATTTAGATTTGATGGAAACCCCTATTTTTCACTTCACTATTAAAAATAGAAGTTCATTTTCAAAATCGCCTCTGGAGAATTTGTAGCATGACCCCGAGTGAGATGAAGGAAGACACGGGACACCACTTCTCTGTGAGGCTGCAGATGCGGATCCACCACCTGATCCACTGATACTCAACACTGTGTCACTGTCCAAACAGGTCAACAAAGCGCCAGCAACATATGGGTCATATTAGACCTACCGTGAACGGTGCAAGGCACACCGTACAGTGTATTATCCTGAGCTGCTCGAGTGTGTGTCTACGTGCATGTGGATGTGTGTGTGTGTGTGTGTGTGTGTGTGTGTGTGTCTCTGTGTGAAGAGTAAGTGTGCTGTATTCACATCAGCTAAATGGAACGTCACTGAACCATTTCACTGGAGCAATCAATATACATAGACATCTGGTTAGTGATGGTATGTAAAGTATGCATGTGTGTGTGTGTGTGTGTGTGTGTGTGTGTGTAGCGATGGGTATTGTCCAGTGTCCTCTGAGTCATGTAACATTGCACTGCCTTTGTAATAGAAGAGGAGAGTTCCTGTAATGATTTATTCATTGCAACATCAAAGATACATTCAAGCACAGGCGTCAAAACTCCCATTTTGCATGTCATTTCCACAGAGTATCAATTTTTCAACATTTATTGCCGTTCTAAGGAGATCTGCTGCTTCATATTTTTCTAAAGCAAGCTGCATTACTTTACTTTCTGCTCAGCCCAAGCAGTTCGACGAACGATGATTCACATGTAACAAACAAAAATGAAATAAAACAAGAAAAACTGAAAAAGAGAGTGAGACCGCCCGAGAGACAGACACATACACACGCACAAATACAGAAGCAGAGAGAGATGAGTGCTAGTGTGAATAGGAGGGAGAGAGAGTATGCTGAATCCCACTCAGACCACCTGCTCATCAGTTCCTCTGGCACAACAGATACTGTCATTGTCCACACAAACACAAACACGCACACACACACACACACACACACATACTAAGCTCAAATATAAAAATCTCCCGGTGCGCTCACAGAAAGCCTTTCCCAGTCCCTCCCACATCAGATGCTGGGCACACAGACTTGATTTAAAACTGTTAGGTGCCATTCAATATGGGCTTGGTTTGGAGCCAAGCCTCGGACATTTCTCAAAGGTTCTGCTCAGTTACCTGCTCGGTTATTTGTTCCAGCACACTTCAGAAAAGCAGCCTGCGGTGTGTTTGTATGAGCAGTGTCGAATTCCTAACTTGGGCCTTGGATTTTGTTTTTCATTGTTTGGTTGTTGCTGTTGTTGATGATGAATAATAATTTGCACTACTTCTGCTTAATTTAAAAAGATTTCTTTTCGCAATCAGGAACAAAGAGGAGATTCTGCTTGGTTAAAGGTTTCGCCAATTAGCAGAAATGTCACGGCTGCAGCAAACATTTCATAGAAAAAAATAAATAAATGAGCAGAGAATAAGCCAATGGAATATTTTAATGCATTATGGTCTTATTGAGAATACAGATGCTAAGACAACAAAATCCCAATAAAACAACAGTGAGGCCTTGCTGATCTTAAAATAAAAATGCACTTTGCAATGGAATACATTTGCTTTTGGCATTAACCAACATGTTATACAGCGGAAAACATGGTGTGCCCACTGCCACCTCCCCCCATTTATTATTCTCCATTGAGGGGATTCCATTGAAGGGACAGGTGCAGCTATGCATCAGCCCTACCCCATAGTGAAAAAGACAGTGGACGTGCAGTCACACAAACACATGTCACACAATATATAACACACAATCATATGTGCAAGCACTCTCCGCCCCAACTGGCTGTGTATTGTTTAGTCATAGTGTGTGTGTGTGTGTGTGTGTGTGTGTGTGGAGGGGGGTACTCAGGTGCCCAAGGTAATGGCACCTGGGGTTATTCAGGCCTAAATGGCAGCTCTGGCTACACTGCAGCTCACAAAGTGCCTGTATGAGCACCGCAGAGACTAATGCGCCTGTGCACACAATGTCTAGCTCAACTACAAAGGACAGGTGTGTGCGTGTCACTAAATTGTCCCCCCGTTGTCTGGGCCTCTCCGAGTGGCAGACCCTGTCCATTAGCCGCAATTTAACAGGATGATCAGAGTGCTTGAAAAGGGCCACATCAAACAGGTCTGGAGAATCCCAGGTGCCCGACGCAAACGCAGGCAACGGCAATAACCAAGCCCACTTACAGGCCTAATGTATTCTGTGAGGGAAATGAAGATGTTCCTCCTCCATCCAAGGCCCTTTTGTTCTGCGCTGGAGAGACAGAAGGAATTATTTCTAAGTTCACATGGTGTCTGGGTTATGAGAGCAGTGAGGGCAATTATCTTTCTGAGATGCATATTAATATTTCACTAATGGAAAGCTGATTGTCCTGTTATGGTAAAGTAATAATACTGTACAGAGTGTAGAATACAAAAGCTGATGTTAAGTACAAAGGCTAAGCAAAAGCTCTGATCTTGCACTCAGATATTCACCTTATGTAGCTAGGTTACAAGGACGTGAACTGGAGCATAGTGTGTGAAGTTGAATAAGCTGAAGGGTGAAAATTAGATATATTATATATTAGATATTTCTTTGTCTAGTCCTCATGTTTGAAATGGATTTAATAGTTCAAGACAAAAGAGAATCATATATAGCAGTTCTTCTATTTTGTCAAATATTTGCACTTTAAGAAAATATCAAACTACTTTACACAAGCAGCATTCACAGCAGTTTTACCTATAACTCACAAAGCTCTCGAAGCTTTCAGGGAAAGACATGTTTCAAGCTTTCTTTTGTATGATATCATTTCTCCAACTGAATCTAGGGCAAGGCCCAAGCAGGACAGTGGAATTGGGACCAAAAGGACACCACGTCCCAAGTTACCTTGTAGATTTATGACCAGAAGCTTGCCCCTGTGGTGACCTCTATAGGTGTCACCCAGACAGGGACGTGGCACTCAGGCCGAGATGACAAAGCTTCTCTCCGAAGGTCATGCCCTGCCCCGCAGCCACTTTCTCTGAGACTCATCATAAGCCCCGGACACACTTCTCCAACTGCATTAACTTCTTCTGGGAAAAGTGTCCAGCCGCAGGCCGACGGATTGTGACACCAAAGCAATCATAACCACCTGCTCGTTGACGTGCCCAACTGTGCTGAAGAGCACCATGCTCCTTTTTTCACATTTACTTCCGAGGCAGGATTTTGTCATGCTTCTCACCGAGCCGATCCACATCAGCTCATTCATCGGGCTGCTTTAATCATTTCAAGCTTTAGAAGTTTTACTGTAATTTAAAAAAGAAATCAATGGCACACAGTCAGCACTACCACTTAAAATATACAATACAAGCAAACATTCACACAGGAGCACCAAATCACAGAAAACTGAATAATAGTGATTTTCTTTGAGGCGGGAACACTCAGCACATCTGACTATAGTATGTGACTGATGAGCTTCAGACACACAAGCATAAAGAGATGAAGAATAAGGCAGAGAGCGAGAGAGACTGGGTCCTTTTACACTGACAGGTGTGCAACACTGGCTTGCCCCTTTGAAAAGCATCCATTTCCTTAGCAACTGGACGTCAGCACAATTCAGCCAGGCGATTTTAGCAGATGGCTTGGTAAATACCTTGCCATGTGTTCCTGAGGAGAAACTATAATGCATCATGACAAAACACACACACATTTGCCCAAGCTCGCACACCACATTCACATAATCCAGCCCTCTTTACGCCATCCTCCCTCTTCTCCTATTTAAGGCTTGTTTGTATTTTTTCTTTATCAAATAGTGTTCTCATACATATGTATCAAGGTTTCACACTTTCTGAATCACTTTTATGGTGGCCATTCCAAAGTTAATGGAGAATGTAATACACTGTCTTCCTTTGTTACAATCAACTTCAGCGAAAGGTCTCAATTAATTAAGTAACCATAGTTACCACCATTTTGTACATACTGTACAGAATACAGCCCAAAGGGTCTTCTATTGAAAAAAATAATTCCAAGGGTAGAGCAAATGCAGTGCCTAACGAACCATGGGAGACACACAATAACTCTTTTCAACCGACACACGATGGAGACACAAACATGTACAAGTAAGACGCAGTACAGAACTGATGTGGATGGATGTTTCAAGGGACCTTTAACTTGAGAGACCAAGGTCTCTACATGACGTACTATTCTTTATTCTCTATTATCCTTTCTCTGTCTGCCATACTGCTCTGACTTTGCCATATTATGTTGACAGTCCTCAAGTCCGTCCATTACCTTCCCTCTAAACACACAAACATTCCAATCGCCCACTCTCTCGTCTTCCCTATGCCTTCATTCTTGTACTGTTGTTGTTTTCTTTTGACACTTTCCCAAATCTATTACATTTATCTTAACACTTGTCTTTCCCATATATTCTATCTCTTCTAATTCTTCCTCTTTCTTTTCTCAGTCATGTGTTGCAGCTGCACAGGGCAGCTGGGACCAGCTGTACAGTTCAGTTCAGCTACAGACCCTGTCGTTAACATTAAGCCCCCTGAGTGGCCCAGTTCTGGGCCCTGTGGTCATTGCGCACGTGCATGTGTGTTTGTGAGAGTGTATGTTAGTGTGTCACTCATACAACAGACCAGCGGCAAGGGTGTCTCCAGTGGCTTCCATGTATGTTATTGTGTTCTGTCTGATTATGGTGCTGCTCAGCCTCTTCTTGATGATGTGATAGCCCAAATCAATCTCCTAAAAAGTACATTCATATGCCATTAATTAATTTTTGGAGGACACAAAATTGCATGATTGCTTACTGACAAATTACCCTTTATTAAACTCCTTTTAGTTACTGTTGCTATGCGCTTCATTTTTCATTTTCTCACTCGTCACATAATAACAGTGGCAGATTTACTATTCTAAATTCTCACTATTTGAAACAATACGTCTTTGACTTCAGCCAGAGGTAAACAAAAGCAGGATAATCATTTCTAGATCGCAACCGTTGATTTTCCTAGCCAGAATTTATCAGCTGTGGCTAGCTTGCTAGTTAAGCTAGCATTACTGTAGCTCCATAAGTTTATTAAAAACACTGTCTCTGGCTGACTTCCTAATCCTCCAAATGTAACCTTATCTTGGGTAACGATGTCAAGGATTGCTAAACATAACCATAAAAACGTCAAAAATTAAAACACTTTTATTGACACTTAGTTTGAAACAATGTTGAATATAATTCTTTCCTTGGTATGTAGATTTACAATGTAACTCATGTAGCATGATGCTTCCGACCAAACATATTTGCTATTTTGTAGATGACAATATATACAATGTATTATAGTACAATATGGCCATGTGGGGAACGTTGGTATCCATGGATGATAATACAGTAAATGGTCTGCAATAAACTCATGAGTTAGTGAGTTCTTACGTTGCAAGAGCAGATTACTATCGACACTACTTTGGTGGGATTAAATATGTATTTGTTTTCCCTTTAAGATCTTAAACACAGCAGCAGTGGTTTATATATTTTATATATATGTTTGTATTGATAGCACGATTTGTCATTTTAGTTAGTAGACAAGCAGATCTGGTAAGAGGGATTTTAGCTTCTGATTACGCACATTCAATTCAAAAACACACAAAAATCCCTTCCCTGAATAAAAATGTAACAGAGAAATGTTCAGTTATATATGCTCTTAACAAAATAAAAACATTTGTCAACATAGATACAGCCACTGCAGTACCTATCTACACGTCTATTCAAACTAGGGATGGAGCTGGCTGACTGCTGGCTGTCTGTGTGTCTGCCACTGCTACTGTACAGCATGTTAATGCACATGAACAGAGCTTTGTGTCTCCCTCCCTGCCCACTGCCTGTTCACCACTCAGCTCCCCATATGCCGCTCCCCTGCGCTCCTCTCATCCAGCCACTGGGAGCTTGATTAAGCCTGACTTGTCACCAAATTACACACACAAAGTTTACATGCATTCCCCGGCTCTCCAGCTGTTGCAGATTTGTTACAAAGAATAAATCTTGAAGCAGTTGACTGAGCAGGTCTGGGATGTCTGCCGCCTCATTGATAGGGAGAGATGGGGAAAGGGCGGGGGAGACTGAGAGAAAGAGAGACAGAAAGGGAATACAAGACAGACAAGCAGAGACTCTGTGAGGGGAACTGGGTTGATGCAGAACCTGACCTAGCATTGTATCTGCTTTGATTGGTTTTATGAAGCGCCTGTGAGCAAAAGAATATAGCCGTAAAGACTGTATTCTCAATTTAATTCTGATATAACAGATAACAGAGTAGAAGAAGTAGACTACAGTAAGAAAATGGTTTTTCTCTTTGTCCATAAAATCAGGTATACAACAACGCAAACGCAAAAAAGAGCATAATGGGTCGTATATACTACACAAAGGATGCGTTGGATGACTGCACATGCTGTGTTCACGTGTTTGCACTGAAAAAAGTACAGAAATGAGTAGTTTTAGTTGTTGTGCTGTTGGAATAAATACCAAATGAAAAAGTAAAAATCTGCTATATTTCAGTAGATTAGTTTGAGTTAGTATTCATATTAGAAACATGAGCTTATCTCACCCTATAAGAAGGTTACTCTCAATCGTGTTTGGAAAATTAAGCTTTTAGGACTCTATACTGGATTCAACTATAAGAGGTTGATCAAAGTTAATGGAGATTTTTCCTCTCAATAAGTAGGGGGGGTTGTTCTCTCAGATAATGACACATGATTCTTTTTTTTTCTGTTTCTCTTCCATCTTTTTATGGTTATGATTTCTCTCTTAGATCATCTAAATGGCTGTGTCAGTAATTGTTGTGTGGGCATCATTACCCAAGAAAGCATGAATAAGACACAGTAATGAGCAAAAGCCCCGAAGCTCGCTAGACCGTTGATCAATACCATTAAACAATGTGCACTTTGAGCCGAGCTGCGTTCGAGAGCTCAGACACTCAAATGGATATTCCTCATAGCACTAATGGCTTTGAACTAGGCCTCCATTACCATGTATAAAACGCTGCTTATTAACATAATCAAATCTCTCTCTCTCTGTTTTTTTGCGTTAGAGATAATATGAAAAGACAGGAGGTTGCTAATGTAATTAAGCGTATGCTATAATTACTATCCCCTGATCACATGACCTCTTCTCCTAACAAAGCTGAATAAATAGTCCCATTACCCTGACTACTGCGTTGTGATTTGGTGCATTGCCGGTTTACATGTTCAAATGTAAACAAGACGGCTCTAGTTTGCCATGCCAATCCTGCTTTCGAATTGCAATGCCAACATACCAAAAACTTCAACAAACTACAAATATAGAAAATAGCACGTGGGGGTAAAAAGCAGCATTTATTTCTTAAATTTAAAACATTCTACCATTTAAACTCATTTCTGTTGCAGCCAGAACCAGCAGGAGCTGCAGCGAGAAAGCCATTTTGATCAGTGGGTTTAATTACAAACATTTTAATTTGCATCTCGGGGATCTATTCATCACATCCATCTCGGCTAGCGGCCCTGTTCTCCCTCCATATGCCCAATAAATAAATAAGAAGCTAAAAGAGATTCTGGGGCCCGAGAAATGATTACTATTTCACTAACAATTACCAGGATGGTAATGGCTATTGTATTGATTGCTCTGCCCTTTGCGATCAAGGTCATATGAAAATGTAATCAAAAAAGCTTTGATAATTCCTGCTGAGCCATGAAATGAGAAAATGCAATAGTGAAGCTTGGCTGAAATGTCTTACCTCCATTAAACTTGACTGGAATATGTCACCCTACGCACAGTGAACATCATTTTACTCAGTTTTCCTATGAAACTGAGTTTTCTCATTTCTGACCACTCTTGTGACCTTTTGTGTTAAGATATTTTTTATGTAAATAGAATATTTCAGCCTCTGGTTGCAAATAGACTTCTCAGCATATTTGTCAAGTGTGTGCAAATGTGTGTACACCATAGACAATACGACAGCTAGTGTGTGTTGTATCATCAACACGGATCTTTTGTGTTGCTCACTCACTTTAATATGATGTTAATGTGATGCTGAGAGCTAATAGAATGATTGATGAGGTTGTGAAACTGATCAGTGAAATTGTGTCAGCTAACAGTCACCAAAAGTACAATGAATGACTGAACAATAACGAAGCACCCTCACAACTGCAGATGGTTCTACTGTATGGTAGAATTAAACAATGGCCTCATAAATAACTATTGAACCCTGGAAGCATTTGTTGTCATTCACATTTTGAAGTCATTTCCACAACTCATATGTGAAATTTACTCATTAATTCACTAAAGCAGACGCTCAACCTCAGTATATCAGTTCTGTCAACTCATTAAAAGCACATTCTTTAATAGAGAGTTGTCCTAGAAATTAGATGTAGTTTGCCAATATATTAAGCTTTATGTTGTTTGTAAGTGCAACTACCGTTGCTTCCTGTGTTTCTGTTATAAAAATAAATGACAAACATAATTCCCAGGCACATAAGGTAAAAAAAAAATAATCCATATGTTTTGATGCAAAGCATTTCCTCCAATGCAATACTAACTACATGCCAACCCCAGCCCTGTGCATGCCTATACCCTCCAGACATCCTCCCCCATATCCCAGAAACCTGTGTTAAGGAATCAGGCTCCACCATGACTCTGCGTAGCGCCTGGGAAGATATCGCCGCACGTCCAAAAATTTCCATCAATGGCGGCTCAACTCCTCCGCAGCAACTCTCTGATAGGTTAATCCCTGTATCACACTTCAGCACCAGTTCACTAAGCGGCTTAAAAGGACACATTAGAACGATGACAATGACGCGCTAATGGTGTTACATTTCTCTGAAGCATTATGAGCTATCTTTGTCACGTTTATCTTATAATGAG
>JAVQJD010087148.1:0-11052 GCA_036023655.1 Nannoperca australis
AAATGTATATCATGTTCCACAGCCGTCTCTAAGATCTCTATGCTTGAAGACAAGTCAGTACCAGCTGAGGGCAGGAGGTGCTGAATTTGTCTCTAATAGTTACAATTTTATCATTAAAGAAGCTCATGAAGTCGTTGCTACTGAGATCTATAGGAATACATGGCTTAACAGAGCTGTGACTGTCTGTCAGCCTGGCTACAGTGCTGAACAGAAACCTGGGATTTTTCTTATTTTCCTCTATTAATGATGAGTAGTAGGCTGCTCTGGCATTACAGAGGGCCTTCCTATACATTTTAAGACTAGCCAGGCTAAGCGTGATTCTTCCAGTTTGGTGGAACGCCATTTCCTTTCAAGTTTTCACAATGTTTGTTTTAGTTTCCGAGTTTGTGGGTTGTACCATGGAGCTATCCTCCTCTGTTTTATCATTTTCTTTTTTATAGGGGCAATAGAGTCAAGTGTCATTCTCAATGAGCCTGCAGCACTATCAACAACTTGATCAATTTGGGAGGGACTAAAGTTAGAATAGGAGTCATCTGTTATATTGAGACATGGTATTGAATTAAATGCTGATGGAATCATTTCCTTAAATGTAGCTACAGCAGTGTCAGACAGACATCTAGTGTAGGAATGCTTGTCTAGTGGCCTGTAGTCCATGAATGCTCTTCTAATGAAAACTGGGATAGGAGATACAAGATTTGGCTTTAGAGCTTAATTAGCGGCTATCCAATAGTTTACCAAGTTGGAATCCGTTCTTGTAGCACAGCCCTGGAGTGGACAGAACATCTGGATACTGGGTTTAACCTACTGAATGATTACAAATCCTCAAACACAGCTTGGATGTGTTTACCCCTGGATGTGTATGTAGTTGAGAATGATTGTAGTGAGTCCACTGCCTTTACTACTGTTGCAGTCCACACTGCAGATAGAATCCACCTCTGCCTTATTGTTATGAATCAGTCATTTGTCTCCCTGTAGGTGTAGCAGCGTCTCAGGACCAGGATTTTGGTACTGCCAACCTCCATGTGGAAGTCTCCGATGTCGTTTCTGTTCTGGTCTATGTAGGAGTAGCCAAAGGCAATGGAGTCCTGTCCAAAACTGGTAAGGTTTACTAGAGTCTGTCAAATCATCATCTTAAAGACTGGATGGACTAACATGTATTGTGTACAGGAGGGAGAACAATGAAGAGATAGTAGGAATGAAAAAATGGGTGAGTGGGTTGAGAGGAAGGTCAGGTCAGGCCTCATCACCCTCTTAATCTAATTCGAGTAGCCAAAGGCATTGAGGTCATATCCATTGCTGGTAGAACATGCTGCTGCTAAATACTGCTGTCACTCATTGGGAACACTGAATCTGACACTCAGTGCTTGTCATCCTTGTAAATATCAAAATATTTGCCTTTAATCTTTGAAGTAATCTGTAATCTTTATACAGTATATACTGTCGTCTGTGTATTAGAGTGTCAGTCTCCCCACTTTAATATCTTGTGTGCATCTGTGCACACCTATTATTGTAAGTTTTAATTGCAGCACTCTTTGATCTGGGAAATACAAAAATAAGAACCACAGTGGTCCTTAATGGAAGATAAATGAGAACCTGGAAAATAGCAGCCACCAGTTTCTTCTGGTATAGTCTTTTGTCTGGTCTTGCCTTGTTAGAAACACATGGTCTTTTGCATTAATAAGATTTTCAAATAATCAAATTTAAGGAAATGTATCCAATTAAGTCTTATTCAACAAAAGACTAAACAATGTTAGTTATTAGGGGAGATTCATATCATTGTAAAGCAACAGTTGGGAAGAGTGAAACTAGTGATGAAAATACTAAATAGTGAACAATTATTTTATCAATTGAAATTCGTGTGTGTGTGTGTGTGTGTGTGTGTGTGTGTGTGTGTGTGTGTGGGTGTGTGTGTGTGTGTGTGTGTGTGTGTGTGTGTGTGTGTGTGTGTGTGTGTGTGTGTGTGTGTGTGTGTGTAGGAGTACTGAAGCGTCTGGAGGAAGAGGATCTAGATGAGGGGGTTCGGAGAAGGCTTAAAGACTCCAGTGAGACACCAGGGGCGCTGTGGCACATCTACCTCAACAAAGACATGGACAAAGTCCGAGAGTTCTTGCACAAGGTCGGCACTGATAAAGAATCTGAATAACTGCAACATCTTCACATGAAAATGTTGTGAACGTCAGTACAGATGTTGACCTCACTAACACCTCCTCCTTCCCCTACTCGCAAACCACCACTTCAGCTCTGTACGGAGCTGGGATCGGACGTGTCACTGGACCAGGACCCAATCAGAGAGCAGAGCTTGTACCTGAGCAGGAAGCAGCGTCAGAGGCTGCTGGATGAACACGGAGTTCAGGGCTGGACTGTAGTTCAATTCTTGGGAGACTCTGTACTTATACCAGCAGGGGCCATGCACCAGGTATAAACATTCACACACACAAGCACACAACCACACACAAGCACATTATCACCTCACTGTTAAGATGATGAAAATGTTATATAATATCTCACTTATTAACTGACGGAAAATATTTTTTGCCAGAACCATGAAAATAAGACCAAAGTTGTAAAAGCATGCAGGCAAACCAGTCCCACTTATTTTGTGCCAAATTGTGTTTTTGAAAGATGTAGTTTATTATATTGTAATTTGTTACACTGTAGTTATTACACTGTGGTTTCAATCCCACAAACACCATCCTGCTGCTGATTAATCCACTGCTGAAAATAGTCCCCAACAAATGCACCTCCTGTTTGAGTAATTTTTGATCAAAACTACAATGAGCAGCTTTGAGTCTTTTTATATTTCGTAAAGATTAACGTCTTCAGAAGGAACCAATAGGAGAGAAATCTGAGTATTGAGAGACGCATTAACACACAGTTTAGTTTGGTCTTTTGATGAGATTTTGTGAAAAAAGGAAATTATAGGATAACACCAGCCCTATAGTTTAAATAAAGTTTGGTTAAGATGTAGACTTTTTGATACTTTTCATGCATCTTCAGAGCCTTTTTATGTCTTTTTTACATAAATCAACAGCACCAGAGGTCACAAATCACAGATTTACTGTAGTTCACTGAGTTCATATTGAATCGATTGATTCTGGTATATTTGATGATAGATGACCCTAACAATCCTGTTTTCATACCATTGTCAAATACGAGATGACATTATGTTGTGTTGTTGAAACTGTTTAGTAACATCAGTCAGTTTCTGTCATATTCATATGACCTGACCCTTTGATTGTATCCAGCTATTCTCTGAGGTCAGTGTCCTCACATCCTCCCTCCCTCCATCCTGTCTGTCAGGTCCAGAATCTCCACAGCTGTGTTCAGGTCATCAATGACTTTGTGTCTCCCGAGCACGTGGCCAACTCCTTCCACCTGACCCAGGAGCTCCGGCCCAATAAAGAGGAGCTCAACTACGAGGATAAACTACAGGTGATGGAACCCAGCTCAGACATCTGACATTTAACATTTTTATTTGTGTATATATACATTTATTTATTTCTGAACTCCCTTGACATGATTAGTGTTCTGTCGTCTGTAAAGCTGAAGGCAACATCTGTTATCTCTGTCACTGATTCAGAGTCAGCCTATCCTTCCTCACACTGTACCAGCCTGTCTTTCCCTTTTCTTTAGAGAACGAGAGAATGTGTGTGTGTGTGTGTGTGTGTGTGTGTGTGTGATTACAAAGTAAGGACAGACAGAATGGCAGAGTGAGTCATCATAAGTGATGTTCTCTTGACATCGAGTCCCTCTGCTCTGAATACACTCCACACACACTCATCCTCCCATAGTCAGGATTGTAAATGAGGTATGAATCACCATCCATCCTCTGCCTGTCTGTGGGCATACGTGCGTCTGTCTGTCCGTGTGTACCTGTCTTTGTGTGTGTGTGTGTGTGTGTGTGTGTGTACTCTGGCAGTGGCTGCAGGGTAGGGATCAGCTCTGTTTGGTTCTCCTCAGCGAGATAGTGAGCAGCTGATCAGTTGAGGGTAATTCTGTACAAACAGAATGATACTCATTGAAAGTGTCTACACTAAATGTTCTAACAATAATTCTATAAATTGTATTTGTGTAAAATTATTCAACTATCAGTTGTTGGTTTTGTAACTTTATGACATTTTTTAAACAAATCCCTTGTTGTTATAGATTTGGAACTGGTTCCATACCCAATTGTATTGTCATATACCTTTGACTTAGGGCTGCCCTCTGTCTAGACTCTGTTTCTTCTCGTGGCCGGTTGTCGTGTGATTGCAGAGGGTCTATGAAGCTCTGTTAGAGTGGCTCCTGACCGGGATTCTTCTATTCAGTAGTATCTGTATCTGTGCAGTATCTGTATCTGTGCAGTATCTGTATCAGTGCAGTATCTGCAGCCCATCTGATGTGTTTGACTGCTGTGAAGGTACGAGTGGAAACACTGAATATCATTAGCAGTGTCAGTCAAAGTTGACCTCAGCTCCCAGATTACATCCTGCCTTACTAAATAGTAGAATCATATCACTTTGATTATCAAAGGAGGTATTCATCTGAGCTCTAAACACTGTAACATAGTGATGTAGCGTGTATTCCTTTTTCCCTCAGTTAACTGTAGGATCTATATATTTTAGTGTTGGGCCCTCAGAATTAAAGAGTGACAGCTTCTTCGTGAAGCTACGGTTTTGTACCAAAGTCACACAGGGAGAAAATACAAAGGAGTATATCAGGACTTCTTAAAGTCTGGACTGGACCGAACAGGAACCAGCCCATACCTTGAGTTATGAATACGCTATAAAATGTAATGTTTTCTGATTTGAATTACATACATACAATATTGATCATTGTTAGTGACATTGAATACACAGTGCAGCTAGAGATCATTCAGTCCTCCAGATCAATGTGGATTTAATGTGGCTTATTTCCCTATCGTTGTCATGATAGCGTTAACTGCAGGATAGAGTGCTTGTTCCGGACCTCTGATCTTGAATAAAAAGCCGATGCAGACCTTTGAGTGTTATGTTTGAGAACCCCTGGTATATAGAATGCCATTACTGTAAGACAGCTCACAGTGTGAACAACTGAAGATGTGGATGCAGCCGTGAAATTACAGTGTGTACAAATAAAGACGTCTCAAAACTGTAGCCAGGTGCCCATGTGAACATTTGCTTTGACCATCCCTCCTGTTCTGATTGTGTCAGTAACCCTCCACTGGAGCTCAGCAAGCTAACATCTGAAACACTGAGAGCATGTATCTAGCTCAGACTGCTGAGGCCTCCTTTCAGCTTCACATGAACTACGAGGACTGTGGATTTGGGCCCTCAACATTTACATTGGATTTGCATGAAAATTTATCTTTGGCTGTGCATTGTGAACAGGGGGAACTAAACAGCAGGTATAACCCTGTTTCTGTGTTCATACGGACACCTGACTGTTTTAAGACAGACTTGAAAACGTGTGAACCTAAACAGTAATGCCTCACAGTATCTGCTCTGATGCACCTGATTGGCCAATAGACACTTTAGATACTGTTTATAGATTCGGTTCAGGATTGAAAGTTGAGTGCACACCAAGCAACATACTGACATTAGTAATGAAGCTGTTTCTCCTCATCCTCATCCTCAGGTGAAGAACATCCTGTTCCACTGTGTAAAGGAGGCGGTGAGCTCCCTGAAGAGGGGCAGCTCTGAGGAAGATGATGAGGAAGAGAACTCATGACACCCCCTCTGCCTCGCCCACACCTTCCACAGAGAGACACAACTCCCCTCAGCACCTCACTCTCCCCGCTCCCCCTCCCCACATGGACACATGTCACATGACCGCAAGAGGTGGTCGGCTTAGAGCTGGTTATGTGACCCGAGGGAGCTCAAAAGTTGGAACTGAACCTACATCACACATCCAGGTGGCCAGTGAGAGGCACACACCTTCAGTGCCAAGAGAAGACAAACACAAGACCAGAGGGGCCACTGGACTGACAACCACACCTCTCTGGGTTTCATAGACTAAGGCAGGAAGGACAGAGGAATTCTGGGAAACAGAGGGCAGCCTTATGAAAGCCACTATCCTGGAGTGAAACAGCACTACAAGCCTCCAATGAAACAAAACGGAACTCTTTAGTGTGACTGATGGTGCGTTTTGCTAAGATCCAGTTTCCATGGAGACTGTCTGTAAGCTGAAGTTCACAGGTTTGATGGCAGCAGCGGTGATGATGGAGACGCTGCTGCTCTCTCACTGTGGCCTGCAGTGGATTTTAAAGGCCAAAAGGTTTAATCCGTCTGTAGCAGCGGCCCACACATTGTCTTGGACAGAAGAGTTCCCTGATTACGACAGCATCACCAGCAGCAAGCAGCATCAGGATCCAAACTGTCATCTGCTGTTTAAAACATCCAGAAAAAAAAGATTTGAGAGCAAAAAATGCAAAACAGAAATCTCAGATGTTTGAGTCAGCAGGCAGCGAGCTCTGCTGCTCGCTCCTTTGTTGTTCCTTCTCTCATTTCTGTTCTTTTTCCACTTCTGTCTGTTGCTGTTTTGTTCTTTATTTTCTTTTTCATACCAACATTGTTTTATTTCCTCTGTGAAGATGTATTTATTTTATAGTTCTATGATATGCGACGTTATTGAGAGTAAAAAGCATTAATGTAAATGTGACTTGTACAGTTTCCTTTTTTTTCTTTTGCTATGTGATTTTCAGTTGTAATACGGCTCTACTGTGATGGAGGACACACATACACACACACACACACACACACACACACACACACACAGACATACCAGCTAATGCCTCTAACTTTGGGAAATGTTGATGCTCTACAGTCCTCATGCCATGAATCTTTTTTTTTTTTTTTTATGAACTGCCAAACTATTCTAAAGACTTTAAAGTTGTATTGTGTAAAGAAAGAAAAAATGGCTTCTACACTTAAGCATTTTATGAAAAAAGGTATTTGCTGTAACATTGAGACATTTACAAAAAAAGATGTAATTTATTTAAAGAATGACTTGTCTTGTTTTCTGTTTTGTTAAGATTTACTACGGTGAACTTTTGAAGTTAAAAGATAAAATAATGAAAAGTATAATTTGTAAATATATACATACAAACATTCATTGAGGTATTTTTTTAAAACATGGCTTGCTTCAATTTCAAATTTTAAAGTGCAAGTGTTACATTCTTTGTACATTGAAGTTCAAAAAGGGTTTTACATTTTCCATTAAAATGGATTTATCAAAAGTTTAGTGTTGTTTCTGATGCTGGGACTCCACTTTCCTGGAATATCAACTAACTTACCAAAAATATATTTCCTCTTATACATTACTGTATTGTGTTTCTTGGATCACCATAATGAGCCATAATGAAGTGGTGAAATGAAGACTTCATTGAATCATTGATGATCTGGTCAAAACAAGTGTGTAATTGTCCCCCTAACAATTTAGTAACGAGAAAATCTAACTATTTACAGATGAGGCTCAGTCTTAACATGTTGATGGTAAATGGAGGTTCAACAGAAGAATCTACATGCTGTGTGTTGAAATTGAGACTTGCACTGTGTGATCATCACCACAAGGGGGTGCCGGTATTCCATGTTAGGTTGAGACAACAGTTATGAAGCGAAAACTAAATTAAATCAAAGGTTCATTCTTAACAAATCAATCTGGAGGACACCACCAATCTGTTAACAACCCGCTAGTGTGTACATGTACACTGATTCCAAAGTGTCTGTCCTCACTGACGTCAGTGTGTTTCACACAGTGGCCATGTTAATGTGTCCTTTACTGACTTTCTCTTTCAAGATTTCTGGGTAAGTGTGGATTAAAAATCCCTTCACTTATTCATTTCTTCTGTCAGAAGTCTGAAATTCACTTGAGCCAACATCAGGTCAGTGTGTTACATGTAAACTCTGGCCAGTTTCTCTCCAGCTGCTACTTCAGTGTGTTATGAAGTTAAATTGTCCTGCGAAACAGAAGGGTCACCTGAATTAACAGCTGAAGTATACTTTGTGATTAATTATTCTGATACCATCTTCCCAACACAGTGAAACCGGAAATAAAAAGAAGCAGCAATTTTAATTGAACTTTATTAAATTAAAGGCTCTAAAATTCAGTTAGATGTATTCATGTATAGAAATGCTTCAGTAGGCTTTTTCTTTTTTGTGGGGCTGTGGTTTAGGAGGTAGAGCGCGTGGTTCAATTCCCCGCTCCTCCTGTTCACATGTTGAAGTGTCCTTGGGCAAGACACTGAACCCTAACCCAGCACCTTGCACGGCAGAATTTCTGTGTGAAGTAGAAGAGTAATACCAAGTGTTCCAGTAATGCAACACAAAACTACACATGTTCACTACACATGCTTGTATTGGAGAGCTACAGATATACAACAGTGCTGTCAACCCACAAGTTCTGATCCACATCCCACCTTCTGTCCTCCACCTGGAAAGAATCTTTGTCTGATCCATCCATCCTCGTGCAGATGTGTCCAGAGATCCAGCATTCATTGTGTCACAGAGGGACATCTGATCATGCGCCTGCTGGACATAAGCTGTCTACCACCCTGAGGACAAGATTTCCTCTAAGGTGTAAAGGAATGGAGAGAAAGATGGAAGGAAAGGCTACTCTGTCATATGATGGGGTGTAAACCACTCTGTGACTGGAAGATATGATGAAACGCCACGTCGTCTTATATAGTTCCAAAACCTTCTGGATCCTGCCTCACCTGCCCCCTCTCAGCTGCCTGTTACCACAATCCACGCATAAAAGACACTTCTTTTTGTTCTAATGGTATCTTGGTTAATGCTAAATAAATTAATACATGATATTACAAAGACAACCGTGACTCCTTGAAATGCTTCCTGGTGTGTTTCTGTTGGCAGACATCTTGTCTGTGACTGGTACCAGAGTTGATCCTGAAATGTGAATCAAGTGTTTTGGTTGCATTCGTGCATTTTGTGTGTGAGATAAAGTGAAACTGAGCTGCATGTAGGACTGTGTGAAGACTTTGGAAAGAGTGAGCGGGCCAATTAGTTTTCTTTTGTCTATGACCACCATATTTTGATAATGTGTTGCTATTGTAGATATACATTAAAACACTGGATGTCCAGAGCTCTGTCTGGAGAGAAACTTGGTCTACTGTCAGGTGTAATGGCAAAAAAATGTATGATTTAATATGCTTTGCTATAATAACAGTATGTGAATATCTGATAATGTGTACTCTCTGCACTTGGATAATTTGTGTCTGTGTCCTTTGCTGCTACGTGTAATGAAGTTATAAGTATGTGACTACATCGGCCCTTCGGGGTCAGATGCTTCATGTGCTCACGGTGTCTGATCTCTGTCCTTTCAGCTGAAATATAGAGTTGGACTCTGTGCATTCCTTTCAGTGAATCAGGCCTGCTTACTGAAAACAATTTGTGTACCTCCAGTTAGTGTTTTTACTTTCCTTCTTCCTTTTTTATTATTATTATTTGCTTTAGTAGTTGCTTTATTATTTTGCTTAATTAATCATTTTAAAAGACTCACTTCTCCAAGGGAAACAAGGAAAATTTCCACTACATCAGGTTCAGATTGGACCTTCTTCAATGACACATCTTTCTTTGACTTTCTTTGAGGTGAAATGACGTCATGTAGCAGGCTGTGATACTCTGCCTGTTGTTCTGCCTGAATTCATGTTTGCAGTGATGTGTTTGCTTTCAAAGACTGGAGGTCACGTTTGTGCTGTTGTGTATACGCATGCTTGTGCATTTGTGGGTGTGTGTTGTGTGACCGGAGCCAGTGCTGACAAGACTAATGCTGGGATCAGCTTCCATTCATACTTCCAAAGCTGAACTGGAAACACACATATTATCCTCCTGCTCTCCATTATATAAACTGAAACTGTGCCTCTTGGCACAGTGTGTGTGTGTGTGTGTGTGTGTGTGTGTGTGTGTGTGTGACAGGTTAACTGGAGTACACTGAGGCAGAAGTTCACTAGTGAGTTCAGACAGAGGTCACTCTCTTTTCTCTCTTTCTCTTATTCCTCCTTTCTGTCTTTGTTTTCTCTGTTGCTCCCTCTTTTTAGTTTTGTCTCTATTTCAAATTTTCTGCTGCTTCCACTTTCTTTTTTTCTTGCCTCAGTATCTCACTCTCACTCTCTATTTCATTTGCTTCTCCTGTCTCAGTATCTCATTCTTGACTTTTCTATCTCTCTCAGGATTCATTATGTGCTGACTGCTTGTTTTTCAAACCACAACAACTCTGATGTGTGTGTGTTTGTGTGTGTGTGTGTGTGTCAAAGTACAGCTAGAGGAAGTGTCTTCAGGGTTCAGCCATAGGTCACTTGTAATCTAACTCCGCCCACAAACACAAACATGTAAGAAAACTACTGCTTTCAAAGTTTAGACCAGGTATTGCAGTTATTTTAATATATTTCATGATACCATCATATTTGAAGTTTAATATACTTTACGCCAGTATTTTATTTAGTATATATATTATTTTAAGTACAATATGTAGTTTTATTATGATATATATTATGATAGATATTTGGTGCTAATATTCAGTATTTTAAACTGGACCATTTTTATGACAAAACTGTGCGTGTGTGTGTGTGTGTGTGTGTGTGTGACTGGTTGCAGTAGTAAGTGTGTACAAACAGAAGCCGTTCTTCAAAGTGAGCCGGGGTGCCATAAATTGCATGTGTCGACAGAAGGCAGCTTCCTGCTGCTCCTCCTTGTCTGAGGCTGAAGCAGAGCCACAAACAAGTGACATTCAGGACAATACAATTCCCACATGTGCCTGTAAACATGGTCAGACCACATTACATTACATTACATTACATGTAGGCATTTAGCAGACGCTTTTATCCAAAGCAACTTCCAAATAAGAGCTTTACATAAAGTGCATAGAATCATGGTCGAAAACAACAAGATGTCGTATCAAATAATATGAGTGCTAGTGATGAATCACAAGTGCTATAGATAAATACACCGCTGCCAGTGGCAAAATCGAAAAGAGCATTAAATCTAGAAACAGATTATGTCCGTTCATTATCAATCACAGTACAATCAAGCTAGACAACATGGACTGCTTCAATTGAATAAGAGCTTTAATCACTGTAAC
>JAVQJD010087149.1:0-10942 GCA_036023655.1 Nannoperca australis
GACTCTATTTTCTATTCATTTCACAACGTATGGTGGTGAATAAGTGTGACTTTTCATGGAAAACACAAAATTGTTTGGGTGACCCCAAACTTTTGAACGGTAGTGTATATATATACACACACACATATATTAGCAACAATGTAGGTTTTACAGATGAGTGAGTTACTGGCTACTCGCTGAGATGCAGATGTGCTCAGCTTGTCAGCCTTGACAGATTTTCTACCATATCTTCTATCATCTTTGTCACATGATCAATTAGAGACATCACTGGACAACATCAACATACATATTACCCAGCAATCATCACTGCATCCCTCTGTACATGACAAAACTACCAAGAACATGAGAAATTATACATTTTGTTGGATAGTTTTTATAGTTTATTTATAGTTTTTATAGTTTATGTAGAGAAAGCATATACCTTTGTTATAGATTGCCTTTTTTGAGGGAATATATAGCAACCGCATCACCTGCACTGTGGATATTTACACCTGATGTCCTACCACACGCCCACAACTACATCAGTGGCTCTAACAGGGCTGGTTTTATGATCATGAACTTCAGCAATGGTGGAAAAATACCTACAAGCTCAAGTCAAAGTTGATAACTTTGTTATGATATGGCGCTATATAAATAAAATTGAATTGAATTGAATTGAAAGTCTATGCTGAGCACAGGAGCACAGATACAGGTTTACTGTACTGCTGCTGGACACAGAGTGTGTCAGCTCCTCCTCCGGGATGCTGTCCAGGTGTTCAGGCTGCAGGTGACCGGAGGAAGTGATCCATCATCCTGCGGAGGGCAGTAATGCGCTCTGAGGCATCTCAACTGCCACAATTACAGAAGCCGAGGAAGAAGAGCAGCAGGCAGACCACCGAACTTGTGATCGAGTTGATCAACAACCACACACACACACACACACACACACACTTTAGTGACAGCTGGACTACGACACCTGTACACGTGTTAGATCCCGTATCGGTTGCATTGTGACACTCAGACAACATGGGGCGGAAAGTGAGTCTCGCAACCTGCTCGCTCAATCAGTGGGCTTTGGACTTTGAAGGCAACTTGGAGAGAATACTGAAGAGTAAGTTGCACTGTTACTGCTGTACAAATATATGTGTGTGTGTGTGTGTGTGTGTGTGTGTGTGTGTGTGTGTGTGTGTACATACAGCAGAACAGATACAGGCTACAAGTGGATCACCTTTTTATTAAAGTGCATGTCTCCTGCTGTCCCTGAACACGCCTCCACCAGTGCAGCATGTAACTTAACTACATTTACTTGAGTACAGTTTGTAGGTACATTACTTCTATATTTCCATGTTATGCATTATATCGTTTAACACTCTCTAGTGCTGGAAACGGTTTGCTTTCTACTACACTTCGTTTATTTGACAAGTTGTTTTGCAGATCAGGATGGTGTGGCCAGCTGATGGAAGTAGTTTGTTGTAGTTTTGACACATGATAGCGCACAATGAGCCCACGTGACTAGTTTAGAAAAGGAGAAGAATAACAACCAGTCAGTCTCCAGTGACCATGAACGTAGGAGGTGGAACAAATACAAATACATACATACAACACAGTATACCCAGCACTACACAGGGGGTCTCCTTTGTGAGAAACATTTTCACACATTACTTTTCAGGTTAATCTACCCATGAGCCATCCGACTGGATCACTGTAGAAATGCACTTCTGCTTCCACCCAACTAAATCTCTGTGTGTTTCTGTGCAGGTGTTGAGATTGCTAAAGCTCATGGAGCCAAATACAGGCTGGGCCCAGAGCTGGAGATCTGGTATGATGGAGTCCAAGACGTTTGCTTAGGTTTCACACTGCCAGAAGTCTATCCCATATTAAAACAATATGATCCGTAGAGCTCCTGAAGTAACAGCAGTAAAACCTTACTGTGTTCTGTCGCTGTGAGGGTTTATAAGCTGCTAACACTGCCGTAGTTTAGAGCTTCAGTCGGCTGACACGTCCTCTGTGATTCACTGCTGTTTACAGCGGCTATGGCTGTGCAGACCACTTCTATGAGTCGGACACGTTGCTCCACAGCTTTCAGGTCCTGAGGAAGCTCCTGGAGTCTCCCATCACCCAGGACATCATCTGTGACGTGGGGATGTGGGTATCACCTTCAGTTGGTCCCGTCTAAACAAAGTATCGTGTTGTTTCATGGATTGTTCACAACGTAGGACCCTCTTCATATTTGTAGTCCAGTTTTCTGAACTGAAACTGACAGGACGAGTTGCTTTTTAGCTACGAAACCTCACCTTGTACAGCTGGACGTCCTGTTTGGTGGCACATTTGACAAAGTGCTTTGCACTCTGTTCACAGGCCCGTCATGCATCACAACGTGCGCTACAACTGCCGGGTCCTGTTCCTCAACAGGTACGTCTCAGAACTTACATGTTGTTCTTCTTCTGTTTTATACATTTCTATAGTTTGACTGTTTCCTTCGTGCAGAAAGATACTGCTGATCAGACCCAAAATGCTGATGGCCAACCACGGGATCTACAGAGAGATGCGCTGGTTCTCACCTTGGAACCAGTTACGGTTGGTCGACCTCACATGTGAAGCCCCTCTCACCGATCTGTCCCTATGAGACCAGAACTTGTTGATATTTTAATTAAATTAGCAAATGAATGCATTTCTTACCATCATTTGCAATGGATTTAAGACTTGATATTTGATTTACTAGTGTATTAGAGTATTATAAACGATTATTTAATGGAACTATATAAATCAGACCAGTCTGTTTGCCAACAGGCCATAAAAGAGTTCTCCAGAAATATATTGCATTTTCTCTTCAAGGAAAGTGGAGGAGTATTTCCTGCCCAGAATGATCCAGGAAGTAACAGGGCAGGTAAAACATACCCACCTGTCATCGCCTGTGTTTGGACTGATCAGCTAAAACGAGGAAACACTAGCAAAGACAGGGTCCCTGTTTTTTATTCCCGTGTCTTTGTGACCTCCAGGAAACTGTCCCGTTCGGTGACTGCGTGCTGTCCACAAAGGACACCTGCATTGGCACTGAGATATGTGCAGAGCTGTGGAACCCCAGGAGGTAGAGGGCCGTATTGATTGTGTGGGTGTTGGAGTTTTCTGTGTAATGACTGAATGAATGTTTTCTCTTTTCCGTAGCCCACATATTCAGATGGGCCTGGATGGCGTTGAAATCTTTACTAATTCGTCTGCTAGCCACCACGAGCTCCGCAAAGCTGACCAAAGAGTCAACCTGGTCCAGTCAGCCACCACAAAGGTCTGCTTTAACCAGACCTCAAACATGAGCTTGTCTGTTCACGTGGAAACATGGAAATGCTCCGGCACAAACATACAGTGTGTCTTTGAACACCATGTAGAACACAAACACTGAGTTTTATTTACAGGCACTGAAAACAAAATCACAACTTAATAATAAAATGCAAAGCACAGACCAGCAGAGGGCAGTGTTGTATCACATGTAGGACACAGTTCCACCACGACATCCCGTGTTTTAGTACATTGTCTGCTTTGAGTATGCAACAGTTTGACAGTCCTGCACTCTGTGTATTGTGGGTGTTGTTGCAGAGTGGAGGTATCTACCTGTATGCCAACCAGAGGGGCTGTGATGGAGACCGTGTGTACTACGATGGTTGTGCAATGGTGGCCATCAACGGAGACATAGTGGCACAGGGAGCACAGTTCTCCCTTAATGATGTGGTATGTGAGGACATGAAATTAAGCAGACCCGGCTCAAAACGTACCTGCGAAGTCTGTGTAGTTACAAACCTTGAATGAAAAAAAGAAAACGTGTTGTGAATCCTGGAGGAACTTTTGTGTGTGTGGGTTTCCTGTTTGTGTAGGTGTGTAGGTGTAAGTGTTGCAGGGCAGGTCAAACGCTAAGACACACAACATGCCTGAGTCACAAGACAGCCAGACTGATTGTGTGTGTGTGTGTTGTAGGAGGTGATAACAGCCACTCTTGACCTCGAGGATGTGCGTAGCTACAGAGGGGAAGTATGCCAGCCCAACATGGTGAGAAAGCACCACCTTCTACCTTCCTTTGTGAAAGAATCATGATGCCTAAATCACAACGTACTGCTTTTTGTGTTTCTCTCCCATCACCTCTAAAGCTTTATCACAGATTAATGACAAAGCAGCTGTGCTTTGTGTTTACCACTGACATGTGGGCATGCTAACATGCTAAACTAAGATGGTGAACATGGCTAACAGCCTGCATCAGCATGTGGAGACTCTTGGCCCATGGTTAGCTTTGTTTTATAAGTAAGCGTTAACTGAAATATAGCATTTAGCATAAGCACTGTTGCCATGGTTACCTGTTGTTTAACATACTTTAGGTTGCACACTGTGGTTAAATAGATATTAATACATTTAAAGTGTAAAGTTAGTATTTCTACAGTATATGTGTTTGCCCATCATCTCCTGTGTGAACATGTTGGAGGTTTATTGGATGTATAGTATATATAATATTGTATGTGAGGTGTAGCTGTGTTTACAGTTGGGTGTAAACACTGCGTGTCTTTATTGGCTCCGGGGGGGAAATAGCAGGCCTGACATTTGTATGTCACACGTTACAGCTAATGAGACTGGAGCTTCATCTCAGGATGAGGTGCCTCTCACTTTACTGACCTGGGAGCAAGTCTGCTTGTGTGGACGCACTAGAGGCGAGTCCTGTCAGATCTCTGCCATTAGAGGGCAAACCTCAAAAGAGTCCAGTACTGCTCAAAAGTGATGTAAAGATGAATAATAATTATAAAAATGCATAAAGAAAATACCATAAACAACAACAGCACACAGCAGACAGACACAGTTAGAGACCAGCTGACGCAGTGGAGCGTTTAGCAGCTAAAGAGCCAGATATTTTCCTCCGCAGCTGGTGGAGACCAAAAACAGAGCTGACAGAGAGGGAAACTGGACTAGGATTCATCAGGTGACATAACAGCTTTGTAAGGTGATACTTGTGATAATGTTTACAGCCTAGAATCAATTAATGCAGCTTTACATTCTATTTCTTTAGTTTAGTATTGAGGAGAAGCATTTTAGGCCATTTCAGCTCATTGTTTTGGTTTTTAGATGGTGAAGAAACTTTCTAACAAACTAAAACCCAGATCTTTTTCTCAGGAGTTGGTGGAGACCAAAAGTGACTATTGGACAAGTGTCTCCGTGTCTACTGGATGTGGAAATAGTCTACAGCCAACCTCATAATAATGTCAGAGGATGTGTCTTCATCCTGTTACGCTGCCCCAGGTGGACAAAAAAATATGAATGCAGCTTAAAGTGAATCATTTTACACATGAAGTCTTTCCCCCTTAGGTGTCTCAGGATGTTTCTTTCTCAACATGTAATCGATCTTAAAATTCATATTTAATTTAATTGTCTTTCCTTCCTATCATTTCTTTAGTTGGTTCAGTCAGACGGTTGTACATAGCTCAGTTACAAGTGGACATACGTCTCCTTCAGTGCACAGACATCCTGTCATCCTTCTGCTTCACCTGTTAGGATTTCCTGATCACTGTTTGATAGTTGTGCATGTTTCACTTTCGAACTGTGTTGTAGGAAAGTGAACACAAACCATGCCACAGGGTCAAAGTTGACTTCTCTTTATCCAGTGGTGATGATATCTACCTCCCTAGCCACCGACCAATAACATGGCACTTTCACACGCCAGAGGAAGAGATCAGGTACACCATATATTTCACCTGGTACAAAGTATGTAACCAGTACCATCTTTTAGATTTGAAAAGGGGCCAGCTAAAGAAACGCTGACCAGCAGTTCAATACGCCTGTGTTGTTCAGTCTAGGGCCAGCCTGCTGGCTGTGGGACTACCTGAGGAGAAGTGGCCAGGTGAGTAGGACCACACACCCTGAGGTGTTAGGCCCTAATATAACTGAAATAAAAAAGTAATTAGTGTTTGTGATGGTTCTGCTTTGTGTCCCAGGCTGGTTTTCTGTTGCCTCTGAGCGGAGGGGTCGACAGCGCCTCCACTGCCTGTATTGTCCACTCCATGTGTGTGCTGCTCTGCCAGGCTATAGAGGAGGGCAGTGAGTAGGATTCACTTTGCTTTGAAGGCTGGTAATATTCTGTATTTTCCATATTCTCAACAAATCCCAGAAAAAGACCCAAACCAACAATGATTCGTTTTGTAGTGTTGTTTATCCAGAGCCACATCTGCTCACACACACACTGTAGTTTATTTGGACTCAATCCCACACACACCGTCCTGCTGCCCCAAATACTCAATAGTGCAACAAATGTGATTTCATCCGCCGCTGAAAATAATCCCGTTTCGGGAAATTAAAGAGCCTTTTTGAAAAAACATGAAACAATATATTCGTGAGGTGTTTTTAAAGACAAGGTAGGGAGGTCAGGAAGTATTCAGGGTGACTGTTTTGGTCTTTTCACAAGATTTATTGGCAATAAATCACTCTAACATGAAGGTTTAATGAGATCAGACAGGTATGAAGGTGCGGAGCTAAAATGAGTGTGACGTGATCAGATGTTAAGATCCCAGCTGCAGCACTGTGAACCGTCTCTCAGACAGCCAGGTGCTGCAGGATGTTGGCAGAGTGGTCGGGGAAGACTCCTACCGTCCGCAGCACCCACGGGAGCTGTGTGGTCGCATCTTCACCACCTGCTACATGGCCAGCGAAAACTCCTCAGGGGACACTTGCAGCAGGGCCAAAGACCTGGCCAATCAGATCGGCAGGTAGGATTCATCTGTAAGATGCTGCAGAGCAAACAAATGATGTGTTCAAGTGTCAAAAGACCAAAATCACTCTTCAATCTAGTGTGCAGATGTGCAACACCAAAACTGCACTTTTCTGATAATCCAGGTCAGAGTGGTGTAGTGTTTTTATTTTTTAACTTGATATAAAGAATGTCATTTATAAATAGATTAGTATGCATACATAATGAACACAATACAAACAAGCATGTTTGAGCAATGTAATATAACTTCTCTATAAATATAATGTGATGACTTGAATACATTAAATGCATAATACATTTAAGAGAACAACAGAATACACGACATTACATTTACATTACGGCATTTAGGAGACGCTTTTATCCAAAGCGACTTCCAAATAAGAGCTTTACATAAAGTGCATAGATCCATGATGGAAACCATGATACAGTAGAATGATGGAATTTATATAAAAAGAGCATGTGGTATTATTGTGCAGCAGGACAGAGCAGTTCTGTGGTATTAGAATAATAATAATTTTATCATTATCATATATTAAAAACTCATAACTCCAGGCTGTAATCTCCAGATAAATGGTTCTACAGTGCATCTGTTCAGTCACACCAACAGGAGGCTCAGTGACTTCATTGGCCTTGAAGCAAAGCTAACTTAGTGAAAAAGAAAAACACTCAAACAAGTCGGGGAGACCAGGGACAGTTGTAATAAATCAGAAACCATTCACGCTGGAATAGCCAATTTTCTATATTATAAACTTCAATGTGTCAACTACTGAAACAATGTATTTAACTGGCTTCATGAAATATGCACAGGTTGCAAAACTGATTTCAATACTTCCTCTTTCTGATATTTGGCATGCTGTTAGAAAACACACGTGTTACCATTGACTATTAGCAGGTGAAAATGAACCAAGATGGCTACCCTGGCACATTTACAGATATGTCTCTTAATGCACACTGTCCCTGCAGAGAGCTGCAGTCCTAACTTTAAAATATACACATCTGCCCCAGAAGCAAGAAGACAATCTAACTGAGCATGTGCAGATGTTTCTAGATTTATTTTAGTCGAGTTATTTTCCTTTGAGTTGCTTTGGATTAAAAACGTTTTCATCCACGATCATTTATCTCTTGGTTTGCAGCACGCACATGAATATTAACATAGACATGGCGGTGAAAGGCATTCTGGGTATCTTCTCAGCGGTTACTGGACTGTGGCCTCAGTTTCGCGCCAATGGAGGAAGTCACAGAGAAAACCTGGCTCTGCAGAATGTGCAGGTTAGACGTCCTCGCGGTTTCCTCTCTTCATTCTCTCCCTGACTCGATCAGTTCAACCACATCTTCACGCTGATGCCTCAGCAACACAACCGGCTGCTTCTGTTTCGCACACACTGAAGACTGGGATGAACACCAGCAAAAGCCTGAAGCCCAGTTTAGACCAAAGAATTACGACGAGCCGATCTGAAACCGGCCAGTTTGCACCAACGAGACAATGTGTCGTTTCCATGGCAACAACTCTGTGCTTTTACTCTATCTGCCGACTTTTAAAGCTTTTTTATGTCGCTGGATATAATTTGTAGCATCTTAAAATATGAAGGAGGATAGTGAGAGTGACTTACTGGCTACAGTTACATTTTTAGTGTTGAAGAAACATAAAAACATCAAAATCGAGCACGTCAAAATGACCAGCGGACTTCTCTATCAGATGATTGGCTGTTGAAACCTCCTAAAAGCAGCCGCTGGCGACTTGACAAGCTGAATCTCAGCCGGCTTGAGTCGAGCAGCCTTTCCTACAACGTCATAAAACGGTTTTGTCTCGTTGTGAATCTTTGGTCTGAACCGGGCTCTAGAGGCCTGCACCTTATACTCAGAACCTGGACCCACCTGACTAACTGCAGTTTTGTATTCACCTCCTGTGTGTGTGCTGCCAGGCTCGGGTCAGGATGGTCCTGGCCTACCTGTTTGCTCAGCTGAGTCTGTGGGCCCGGGGGAAGCCGGGTGGATTGCTGGTGTTGGGCTCAGCCAACGTAGATGAGAGGTATTACCAGAACATAGTCGCCCTGTGTGATGTTGGATGTTTGTTTCATGCCCCACCATCACCACCAGGGTTTTTAACACAGTGCTGCTTCCTTGTGAAAGCCTGGTAACAATAAGTGCTCTGTTCACAGGCAGAACACTGTTGGTGTAGTTAAAGCAGTGCATCTACTCAAAGATAATACTGGTTTCTCCTGCTCAGTCTCACAGGTTATTTCACAAAGTACGACTGCTCCAGTGCTGACATCAACCCAATCGGAGGCATCAGCAAGATCGACCTGAAGAGCTTCCTGCTTTACTGTGTGGAGCGGTTCCAGCTCACCTCTCTGAGAGGGTAAGGGGGGTAATGTACCTGTCAGTACTGACAACACAGACACCTAAAAGGTGGATGGATAAAGTATTTTCACTTTTAGAAAGCTTAGAAGTGAAAGTAGCACCAGGATTTATGGGAAATGTGGCCAAAACAGCAGCATGAGATAGACACATGCATGTGTGTGTGTATATATCAGGGTTAAAGGTATTATTTATGTTGGAGGGTGGAGGATCAGGTGGAGTTGAGGAAGCAAGAAGCTTCTCTGTAGTCGGGTGGTAAAACGGTGGATACTACTATGAGTGTGTGTGTGTGTGTGTGTGTGTGTTTTGGTTTCCCTATGCAGCATCCTGGTTGCTCCGCCCACAGCTGAGCTGGAGCCACTGACAGACGGACAGGTGTCGCAAACAGATGAGGTACGACATGCAAACATACCTGTGGACCCAAACAGCCATCTTACAGATAACACATGACTTCACCTGTATCTTATCTTCCACCTTTCTCCAACCACCACACCTCCATCCTCAGGCAGACATGGGGATGACCTACTCTGATTTATCTGTGATCGGACGACTGAGGAAGATCTCCAAGTGTGGCCCCTTCAGTATGTTCTGTAAACTCATTCACGTGTGGAAGGAAGTGCTGTCACCCTCAGAGGTCAGGTAACTCCTTCACAGTGTGCGACTTAGTCTTCAGCTTTAACCCTTGTGTGGTGTTCATGTTTTTGTTATTCAGCCAATGTTCCCGGGTCTGCTGGACCCACGTTATTGGCTTTTTAAATCAATACAGCCATAACAATTAATGAAAAATACTTAACAGATGTTTACTTTATCCCAATTACAAGCAATATAGACAGAAAATATTATAAATATTTGCCATTGACCTCTGTAAGATCACCTTTATGAATAAGGATGCCATTCGTTGATCTTTAGAGGAGAGAAGCAGGATTTTCAACACATCCGTGATGTGAATCGATGATAAATGTGACTATAAAAAACAGCGTATTGGCGTCTTTCTTCAGGTGGCCCAGAAGGTGAAGCACTTCTTCCGGATGTACTCGGTGAACCGCCACAAGATGACCACGGTGACGCCGTCCTACCACGCAGAGAGCTACAGTCCTGACGACAACCGCTTTGACCTCCGACCTTTCCTCTACAACACACGCTGGCCCTGGCAGTTCAGGTGCATCGACCACCAGGTAACAATCAGTGCAGTGATATCTACCAGACCACGGGACAGTGTTGAACTGGGAGGAATGTGGACCAACTGATCGATACTCAAGTTGTTTTCACTTCCTTTCCCACAGGTGTCCCAGATGGCAGCAACCCCCCCCAAAGCAGCAAAACCCTGAGCTCTTCAGTGTCCCTCAGTGTCCCTCAGTGTCCTTCAGAATCCCTCAGTGTCCCGCAGTGTCCCTCGGTGTCCTTCAGTGTCCCTTAGAGCTCTTCAGTGCCCCTCAGTGCCCCTCAGTGTCCTTCAGTGTCCTTCAGTGTCCTTCAAGGTCCCGCAGTGTCCCTCAGTGTCCTTCAGTGTCCCTTAGAGCTCTTCAGTGTCCCTCAGTGTCCCTCAGTGCCCTTCAGTGTCCTTCAAGGTCCCGCAGTGTCCCTCAGTGTCCTTCAGTGTCCCTTAGAGCTCTTCAGTGCCCCTCAGTGTCCTTCAGTGTCCTTCAGTGTCCCTCAGTGTCCCTCAGTGTCCCTCAGTGTCCTTCAGTGTCCTTCAGTGTCCCTCAGTGTCCCTCAGTGTCCTTCAGTGCCCCTCAGTGTCCTCAGTGTCCTTCAGTGCCCCTCAGTGTCCCTCAGTGTCCCTCAGTGTCCCTCAGTGCCCCTCAGTGTCCTTCAGTGCCCCTCAGTGTCCCTCAGTGTCCCTCAGTGTCCTTCAGTGCCCCTCAGTGTCCC
>JAVQJD010087158.1:0-18444 GCA_036023655.1 Nannoperca australis
AATAGTCATTTACCACATTAGCAATGTATAGAGTGTATTTCTTTAAAGTTAAGACTAGTTTAAAGTCATCTTCATTGAAAAGTACAGTGCTTTTCCTTCAAAAATAAGGACATTTCAACGTGACCCCAAACTTTTGAACGGTAGTGTATGTTTGACTTCAGCTTCCACACCATAAGAGACCCCGGATGATGAAGTTCCTCTGCGAATGTTTTCAAATGGAAAGATGAAATGCCATACCTGTTGCCTTATTGATGTTTGCTTTTATAAAAAGTAATGTGACTTCCCTGGGACTAATGTCTATCCTTGGTGTGAATTGAAAGTGTGAATTAGCTGTGTATCACTTCCCCATATTCGCCATGCCCTTAGTATCTCTGTCTCTACCTGTTAGTCATTTCAGTCTTTGTGTACCATGCTGGTGGTGGTTATTACTCCACCCAGCCATTCCTAATTCAATCTCATGACTAACCGCAAATGTATCCACATCCTCTTTTACTCAGAACAGTGTTGCAACATCCAGCGGACCTGGCTGCTTTTTACTTTACTCAATCAGTCTCAGTTATACTGAAATGGAAACATAACTGAGTCACTGTGGTCACTTAGTAAAGCTTACATAAACTTAGGATTTACCAGTGAAACTTAAAAAAGACATTTTGTATGTAAGTATTTACAACCTTTTTCAGTCATTGATTATTTCAGTATTTAAGGACCTGAAGGAAGTGTTTGAAAATCTATACTATTGTATTTTAAGCTGTTTCAAAAACAAGATACTGGCAATAGAATGTTCATTTAAATTTCAGTCATGTGGACATTTGAATGTGAACTAGAAAATTTGCATTTCCTGCAGAAAATGTGTGTGAATGCTGGCAGCTGAAATTAAATTGCATAGACATGCTTAAAGTTGTAGTAGTATCAGTTTGTATCAAATCAGTTTGTTGTACTTGTAAGTTTCACTCAGAAAAGTCGTCCTCATCATTTAAAAAAAAATAGTAGCGCGTATTCGTAAAACGACCCAACTGTCAGCACCAGAGATTTCTGAATATTTAGATGTATAATTTGTCTGGAAAATGAGCAATAAATAACAGTTTCAAAAGTTGTCAAATTTGTGTTTTTTCTCAAGACTGCTGAATCAGCATTCATACTAATAACACAGATGTAGCTAATAACCTAAGAATTAGAATGGATGCCTTTCACTGAGGTGTCTCACCGCAAGAGGTAAATGTAATTAGCCCATCATTAAAGATAACACCTGTGCTTTTCCAGGGTCAACGTGTCTGCTGTGAAAATTAATGATTGTCAAGGACAGCAGCAGATAAAGCTATAAAAAAGTATGACGTTTAGTTTGACTTCATTTTAACTGCCTTGTATCATTGGTCTTGTGTGTGACTGTGATCTGTGTGTGGATTTGCCTATATAAAGAAGATAAAGTTTAATATGTTACTTGATAATATGCTGGCAGATGACTCACTGCTTTGACTCACAGCAGTGGGGGAAAGTATTTAAGTACATTTACTCAAGTACAGCACTTTAGCAAAAGGTACTTGTACTTCAATTTTGTGTAACTTTACACAGTTACTGGTTATTTTCCAGATTCAAATTTACATTAAAAAAAGATTAACCTAGAAAATACAATATAGTGCTGAAGGTTAAATCAGAGGATTCAAGCCATTTGGCTTGTGATCCCCTTTGTCAGTTATCTGAACAGTGTTGAGCTCTCAGTGCCACCGTAGAAAAGTCCAAAAAATGAAATGAGATTTGTAGCAGAGCATTGTGTTTTCTTCACTCCTCTCCCATTAATCATCTTATGACTTTGATCATGATTGATCTTGTGACCTTTTGGAGGGTGTCTGACACAGATGCTAAAAACCACTCGACAAAACTAGCTAGTTGTACATACAGTTAAAGCTATCTCCACCTCAACCTCACCTACAACAGCAAAATGCATCTTACACATTGATGCATCAGTATTAACAATTGAACAATGCCATTCATAATAAATGTATCAGAGGGAACAAGAAATAATACATAATGCATAAAGTACATTATGCTGATAATACTTATGTACTTTTACTTATGTAGGATTTTGAATGCAGGACTTTTACATCTAATGGTGTAATTTTACATAGTTGTTTTGGTACTTTTACTCAAGTTAAAGATCTGAGTTTTTCTTCTGCCAATGATTTACAGCTGTTAGAATGTCTGACTGGTGGTGTGATGTGTGCATGTGATTGATTCCAGCATGGACAAACAAAGAAGTTAATAAACAACCTTATGTAAGTTTTTGTTACTATGGTGACAGCTGATATGACCCTTCATACAAGATAAAGAACCTAATAAGAGACTGTAATTACAAGGTATCACCACAAGATGGAACCAAAAGATCTGTGGAAAATGCCACACAAATTGAATGAGCCTCTGCTTTGTCATGAGGAACTCAACATTATCATTATTATTAGTAGTAGTGGTAGCAGTAGTCCCAGTAGAAGTAGTAATTGGATTAGAATGTGTGTATTTTTCAGCAGATTTTAACGCTTGCTGTTTTAGCTGTTTCTCTGAAAATTGCATTCATTTGAAATAATAGAAAACATAGATGTTTTATCCTTTTGTAAATATTATTTCACTGTTTTGCTTTGTGTTCCATTTGTTTGTTTCCCTATTGGTTATGTGTGGGTCAACTAACAAAACTGTAAGTAAATGATTTACACATTACCTGGAAGTACTTTTTAATAGGTAAATCAAAGCTTTGTGATTAAATCACTGACCTTCTTGTGGGGTTTGCAGGGTTACTCTTTCGATATATATGCCTGTGTGTGTGTGTGTGTGTGTGTGTGTGTGTGTGTGTGTTAGCAGGTCTGCTGGTAGAATCTGGCTTAGTAAACATTTGGCCAGAGCCTTGTGTACCATGTTCTAATTGAAGTGGACTACTTCTTCCCAATTAGTGAAACACTCCTTTAGCTTTAAAGGGAAAGACCCAAAGGGTACAGCGTCTAGAGGCCTCTTTGAAATATGCACTGGAAAAAATGAATAACTGGGCTATCCAACATCAAGCAAGGAAATAATTAGGTTTTTTTTGTCCTGATTTTGAACTCACACTACATATAGTTTTATCAGGTCAAGGTAACAGGGTTACGATGAGGTGCAGTGGGAGGGAAACTGTTGGACAGCAGAGGGCAGCATGGTGATAAGGTAAGGTATGACTTTAAAATTATGTAATGGCATTCTGAATTGAAAATTTACATGAATTGACACCCGTGTAGTTTGCATTTTGCATGTTGAATAAACCAGAAATCTTCAGGAATGATAACCCGTGGCCTTATTTTCCTGGTTTTACTCCTTGCTATGTCAGAAAACCCCTTTGTCTTGTTTGTCATTTGAATCCTGTATACTTCATTTTTCATCTTATCTCAGTGCAGACACACAGGTCTACAGTACCTCACCAAAAACAAAGACTGCTCTTCTTCTCTCTTTGAAATCTGACAGAGTGGCGTGCTTTACATTCCACACTGTGTTTCCTCCTAAAATGTATTCATACTTATTAACAATCAAGGTAACCCCATTATTGATGTAGATGCCTAAGACCCAGTTTTCTCCGACATGTATTAAATGTGGTTATGATTCACTGAGAAGTTCTTTTTATTTTAGACATATTTATTGTCAAAACAGCCACTGGATGGCACAGTTGGAGACAAATACAAAGGTCATTCATAAAATATTTTATCTCTCTGGAGATAAAAGACAGAATATTTTAAGACAGTATGGGATGGTATTTGCTGTACACAGTTGCATATTCAAGCCCATATTTCAAAATATAAATATACAATGTATTTTAACAAACTATTCAGTGCACTTTATATTTATCTGTATTGCAAACAACAAACAGAAACTAAATAAATATTACTGTGGTAATATTTCAGCATATATGGCAATATGGAATAGATCAATTGTAAAACAAAATAATTAATATCTGTCATATACAGTTTTATAGTCAGAAGTAAAAAATTACACATGTTTTTCAGATTTGTTTGCACTAAATATATAATGAGATTGTCTGTTGTGGAGTCATTCTATCTGCTTGATTTAAACCCCTGTGAATAACTATTTAATAATATCAGACTAAAGTGTGCTAGGAGTCCAATATGTGTGAAAAAACTAGTAACACTGTAATGTAATAATTATTGTAATTCATGACATAGTGCTACAACAGGCTACTGCTTCTTTTTAACACTGGTATACAGTACAGTCTAGACCAAATGCTGGAGTGCTGCTATACAGCTGAGAGACATGGTCTGTGTTTTTAAACCGAAGTCCTAATGCCCACTGCCATATTACTCCCAGACACTTGGTTGATGAGAGCATGACTCATCACTGCCCTCCTGCCTCATACCCAAACAGTTGTGGTGTTCTCTGCAGGTTTTTCCTAGGGTAGATAACAGCAGTATCATTTGTTTGTGATAATCAAAGACTTTTGCATGTTTGTGAACATTTCTGCTCTCTAGCTTACCTTCTGCTGTTGAATATACATCACAGCATCATGCACAGTGATGAAAATATGCTGAGGGTTCATGTAGTTCATTAGACCACTTGATGTGAGGATCTTTAAGACACTCTCTAAGGGGACAGAAACCATTGATCATTATTCACGAGTAAATGTTGACAAATGTAGTAAGTAATAAAACAATAAATTGTTCAGAAAATTGGAGAAAAAGAAATAATACACAAAGTAGCATACATTAAGAATATAATCATTTAGCTACGTAGGCCTTACCATTGCAGTTTGCCAAATATACACAGACTCCAACTTTCTTGCATTCAGTACACATCTGCAAAAACACAAAAGCAGTCACATTGGCACAATGCACGAAGAAATGGAGAGAACCCTATACAGTGAAGTTTGAGAAATTATGTTTCCTTTACCAGACTTACCTGTGTGAAGAGTCTTGCTCCAGCAACATCAACAAATATCACACTACTGCAATCGATTAACACTGCCTGAACATTACTCTCAGATGTTTCTACAGAAAAGGGAAAAAAAAGGAAATGACAGGTGATGTCATTTTAAGATGACTTTCCTTAAAATGATCTGAAGCACAAAAAGAAAAATGGAAATATAGAGATCTAAAACAATGCAATTTGTAATGGCAAAATGACTGTTGTACATGTCCTTATTTAAAATGAGAAATAAAGCACATATAGTGTTTACTATTTGGAACTATATGCATTTTTTGTATTGTCCATTCAGAACCATCAAAAAGTTTCCTTACTTACCAGATTTAAAGAACTCATTTTCTGAAGAAAACGATGTGTTTGCAATGCCTCTTTCCTAAAAAATGATGGAGGGAGACAAAACAATAAGAAAAATGGATTTGAACTGTATACTCTCTCAGCTCATTCAGTGATTGCAGTAGTTGTACCACGGTGTTGACGGTGGCTTCTCTCTCCCTTTTCTCCAGGGCTTTCCTGGCCTTTTCCCGGCTGCGGATCTTCTCTGGCGTCAGGCCCAACAGCCTGCTCATCTCCTCCCTGAAGAAGCTACGGTTGCCGTAGTAAATAGGCCCGTTGTAAGTCAGGATTTTCACTCCAGGCACCTCATAGCACTGACAGGCAAACAAGATTGTCTCAACTTCATTCTCAAATGGGTTGCATCATCTCTGAGATTATGATTATCACTTGTTGTTAGAATAAGATTTTATGTGTCTCAAATTTAATATAAAAAACCTGATTGTCAAAGTGCCCTGAAAGAAAAATGTTTTCAAATATTAAGCAGTAAGAGCGTCCTCTCACCTTGCTGTGGTTCTCCAGAGGTCTGTAAATTTCTGTGTTGCTGGCCCGACCAAGAACTGAACAACCAGCTCTGTTAAACAAAGGGTCATCACTTTTAATTGAATACATATACATACACATATATACATAAGATTTGGAACTACATAGTTTGACAGGTATGAAGTGATTCAGAGCTCCAATACAGATCTAAAACTCTAAATTTGTTTCTGCTTCATAATTCCTATAAGACATACTTTTATATAGTTCTTGCTGCAGATGAGTGTGATTGTCTCAGTTCATGCTTAAACTTTCAGATGTGCATGGTATTTCTATTTGCACCATAGTATTTGTGCAGAGGGAATAGAAAATGTACCTTTGTGTGCGGCAGACAACGGTCATCATAGAAAAAACCACCCCAATGGCCAGGCCAAGGTCCACGTTAAGTACCACAACAGACAGCCAGGTTACCACCCAAACCATCTACACAAAGACACGGCCACAAAAAAGTTAATAGTTAACAATGGAAGTGTGTCAGTGAAAACGATGGTTAATTCCAGTCAAGCAAATCAGAAAGAGGAAAGATGCTACCTTTGCTCCAATGTCTTATATTGCTATACCAATCAATTCCCTTACAAAGTCAATCTTGCTGATTCTCCAAAGCTCAGGTAAGTCCTGGAACTGCAAGAACATCTGCCTGAGGCTGGTAACATTGATGCATGCCAATACTGCCTGGGGAGAGAGAGATAAAAGATTGCATGAGTGGACTTTTCTTCTCTCTTTCTGTGTCATTCTTGTAGAGACACACATATAAACATACCTTGGGTAGAAAGTAGAACAGTGGTCCAATCAGCAGCAGGACAATCAGAACGACCAGACTAGTGAACAAGCCAGAGAGCTGCAGGAGCACACACAAACGACACTTTACTGGAAATCCAAATGTGTTCCATAAGCTTTGCTCCTTATTTGGAGCATTTTCTGCATTGACAATATGGAAGTTCAATATGCAAGCAAACTCTAAGACAGTTGGATGTAAATGCACTCTGTTTTAAGTCATTTGAACTGCATTCATGTGGATTAGATTTTATAAAACCCAATCTGTACTTTTTTGGCATACGTAACTGAACAATGAGTTATAGATGGAAAATCTGAATTTTGTATTTTTGTGTTGATCATAATTGAATATATAGGCCTGATTAGCTGCTGTTTTTAAAGCATCTGTAGACATGACAACTTCAGTTTTGTTGTTACAATGGAGTGATGACAGATTCCAACATCCAATAGAACATTTTCATTTTCCCTTTGTTTGTGCCTTAAATACAAAGAGCCTACAACTGGCTTGTGAGTGTGACACAAGAGAAGATGTACACAAGTTACAGCATAGCACGTCCACTACCTGTGTGTATCCTCCAGCACTCTCAAGTATATTAGTGGTGGCTAGAGTGGCTGAGCTGGGGAAGCAGGTGAAAAAAGAGGACACTGTGTTGGAGACACCATGAGCCAGCAGCTCCTGAAATCAAACACAGGTTTAACCCAAAAATTTAACAAATTGGTGAAAAGCTAATGTTTCAACAAGCAGCTGTGACATTCTCACACAATACCTGGTTGGGATGTATGGAATATCCGTGTTTATCGGCATAGATCATTGCCAGTGAGACCGACACAGCATAACCAACAAATGTTATGGCTATTGTGTCTCCAGCAATGTTAGGGAAGGTGTGCATGGCAGGCATCCGTGGCTTTGGGAATCTGGGGATAGGAGAATTAAAAGTCACTACTACTAGAAGCTACTTGAGTACTTTTAGTTTTTATTTTATTTCAAATCTTAAAAATTACCCAGCTGGGATGTGACCAACTATCTCAATGTTGTAAGTAGAGTCCAACGAGGAGGCATAGGCCACACCTGTAGCAATAATCACCTGGAGAATAAAGTAAAAAACAATGACTTACAACCTGTTAATTATATTATAAATAGTAAATGTAACTTCAACATTCATAAATCCAGTTGACTAACCGTGATGATCTCCACGGGGATAGGTGTTCGCAGGCGCTGCCGGTAACGCATATTGATTTCCTTAACTGGCACCAGGACAGCCAAACACACCAAGGAGATCAGCAGCTCAGCCATGTTGGTGTGAGGCAGGTTCTCCATCACTGACGCTAAAGTCTGAACAAATATCTGATGTCAGTGAGCTGTGAGCAAACAGCACCACCCAAATAATAACATGTTGGATTCAGAAGTCAAGACGTCCCTTACTTTGAAGAGGGAGAAGGTCCCAGTGTGGCGAGGGAGCCTCAGGCCCAGCATGCTTTGCAGCTGTGAGATGGTAACATGGAAGGCAGCAGCACTGGTGAAAGCCTTAACAATTGGCTCTGACAGATAGGTGGAGAGGAAGCCCAGCTGAAGACCAAACATACAGAGCTGGGGCACAAGAGGTTAACATAAAATTACTGGCTGTGTCTGCAAATTAAGTCTTCTATTCTTAGCAAAAGAATGATCTACTATCTCAGTTGCATTATTATTTCATTTTGTTATTTTGCTTTTAATCCATAGACTTTGTGCATCTGTCTTACCATAATAATTCCTGAGAGGAGCGCTACAGCTGAGGCCACTCCGATCCTCTGGCCCTCAAACTCAGCTGCTTCAGACGAACTTGAGTTCATCTCCAGAGGAGTGGGAACCAGCTGCTCCACCACAGACCCAGTCATCAGACTCACCACAGCAAAGGTACCTGGGAACAGATACCATGTCAGTATCAGTAGAAAGCATAATAACTGAGCTTTGTTCAAGGTGCATGTATGAGACAATGTAACCATTTATAGTATTGTCCATATGGCAAACACATCAATCCTGTTGATTAAAATGATGTTCGCTATGCTTTCTCTAGAATATATATTAGTTGACACAAGTCTTACCTGTGGACACATGGCGACCTGTGCCAAAAAACATATAGAGGACCACCGGAAAGAAGGAGGTGTAAAGGCCAAATATTGGTGCCACAGATGTGAGTAAAGCAAAGGCCATGCCTGTTTAGAGAAGGACAAAAACATATCAGAAAAAACATTTGTTTCTAATATATGTTCAGAATGTAAAATCTGTATTTATGTAGCCCCATAAGGCTGAAGCATGAAAAGTTAACTGAGGACAAAACAATAATAGAAATAAATATTGAAATCAATAATTGCATGTATCTCCGCTGTGACAGTGTCAATTCTGACAGTTTAACCTCCGTCATCAATTGTTCCTTTTTATAATATTTAAACACTTATCCTAACCTTGCAATACTTGCTCAAATTCTTTGGATAATAATTAATTAGATTTATTATAATAATATAAACAATACGTTTTATTATAATTTTTTCGATATTGTTATTATATGGTAAAAAACTGGCTCAATTAATAAATTTAATAATTATAATGTATATAATATAATAAACGTCTTTACTCACCTTGCGGAATGTGAAGAACACCAACTGTCAGTCCCGCTATAGTATCTCCTAAAATCCATTTCTTTAGTCTGTATCTTGGCAGCCAGTTGAAAATGGGCACTCTCTCCCTCAACAGGTGAAGGCAGGCCCGCCTTGAACACCTGCACCTCTCGGCGAGCTTTTCCCGGAGCCGCAAACTTCCACCCGTGTCATCATCGACGGAGCCGTAGGCCTGTTTGAAGCGATCCTCCGTGTAAATATTCCTGTACACAGCCACAGAAGCGCTCATATTGTCCCTGTACAGATGAGTGATGATAGCTCACCATGCAAGCGCGGTTGTAGAGTCAGTAGAGGTGTTTGTTGCAATACATATATAGCAGACTCTGCCCTGACCTCAAGAGCCATTGCATTTTCCGGTCAGAACCTTCTTAGCCAATGACATGGCTCAAAGCTCAACTTTTTTTTTTACAGTGTTGAACAACTTTTTTCACATCTTTGTCCTGCCCCAGACAACATAAAGGTGTGCAGGTCCATTTTCACCCCCTGCAAAAATCCTCTGGGTCCTACTGCTAAAAGAGTTTTTTCTTTTTTTTTGTAGAAAGTCAGGCATAACCCCTCCCACCAAAAACACACACACCATCCTTTGCACTGCACAGTCCTATCCTCCCTTATGTCCTGCCTCCAGAGAGCCACGCGGGAGGTACAAGCTCAGAGGAGGCACAAATAAGTCATACAATGTATACCACTGTGAAACGCCAAAGAGATCAAAGTCGTATTGTTGGTGGAGCTGAGGTGTAACCTCAAACCATGTCTGTTAACGAAGAGTTCATTTCCGAGAAGGATGGATGTCTGTAATGGGTGGGTTTAAACTGTGTAGCAATAAGGAAAAGAGTCTGGTACCCATGAGACCCCTGTGAAACTCAATCACACATGGCAGCCTGGTTCATGGATCAAACCACACCTTGACTCTGATCAGAGATTGTGTGTGATGAGTGAGATGTTGTTCTTCGTCAGACAGGAGTGAATACAAGGGCGCTTTGGATAGATACAACATAAAACAGGATTTCCCCTGGCCATAACATATTGTTTGCAAAATGCAGCTTGGAAACGTAATCATCGTATAATCTGAATAAAAATAACCTTTTCCCGTTTGTGTAAGTGTGACGCAGAAGGAAATCACAATCTCAAGAGATGTTCGGTCTGACTCTAGTGAATATAAAATACAGGAAATGGAAAATGTACATCTGGTGTAAGCCTGGTCTTTGGGTGCTGTGAATGAACCTCTCCCATCTCATGAAAGACGTCTCCAATCCCACGAGGCTACGTGAGGAAGTGCAGGCAATGCCACAGTTTTCTATTGTTGCACGAGACAACACCCAAGGATTTTGACTTGAATGGGCCTAGACCTTGGCTAGAAGGACAGAAAGTTTAAAGCTGTTCAAAATGTACCGTACGACGTGATATGTTCACATCGACAGCAGAGAGGACAAAGCATCTAACATTGCATCTTAGGTGAAAATGTCATCGGCCAACCACACAGGTAACATGGATACAATGTATTTTAATGCCACTGTCAACTTTAAAGGTGCAACCCAACATATATGATCACTGGTTCCCAAAGCTGATTTCATACTGAAAATTACAATTACAATATACTCTAAAAGTCGTGATGCCTTTAAAAGGTAAAATATGAGCAAAACACTTTTAACCTTTGTGTTAAAGCTGTAACTGCCACTGTGCATGTCGGCCCCTCTGTGAGCCTCTGCCCTGATGAATTTAAGTCCAATATTCATTCTCCTTTTTAGTTCTTTTTTTGGTCTCTACCAACTTCAGAGGAAAATATCCTGGGTCTTTAACTTGCAAGATGTTCAACTTTATTCTCAACCTAGATGCCAACTTTGTCTGACTGTCATTTGGAGCTGGGTATGTAGTGTGCAGTCAGAAAGAAGCCATCTGTTGCTGCTGGGTTGATGAGTGCAGTAAGACTCAAGCATACATTAAACTGTAAAGCTGCAGAGTTGGATGATAACTGCGAGAGACCTCTTACACCTGACATGTAGTTATTTAATTCATTGTTAATCTTCATTAGTGCTGCTTTAAAATTATGGATATGATAACATTTTTATTTTTGTACAGCGTGTCACCTCATCAGCCCAGAGGAAGCCATAATTAGCAGGGGGTGTTTGGTAATCCCACATACAGCGACAATGCTGGAGTCATGTCAAATGATTCAACCCTGATAAATGTCTCCATTTCTTTCTAATTACTATTATTGATTCTACATTTAAAAAAAGAAAACAATGGCTAATGTCAAAAAATGTTTTGCACATGCAGTTGTTATTTAATGAAAGAGAAAACATTGCTAAAGATGTAACTGGGGTCAAACAGGGTGTAGGTGAGGGTGCAGTGATGCGTTAGAAAGGTAAAGCACAGGATGGACCCCCCCCCACCCCCCACCCCCCCTCCCCAAGTGCGAAGTGTCCCTGTCTCACTAATGTTTTAAACTAAATGAAATAAACAGACATGCATGTAGGGAGTTGTTTTTGTACGGTGTCATATTCCTAGAATGTCTGTGTCTCTGGTGGAGAGGAGATGCAGTGATATAAGGGACTTTAAATGCCAGGAATGTGGGCCATTGTGTTGATCAGCTCCAGAGGACTTATGAACATGCCGTCGGTGTGGTGTGTCTGCGGGCTGTTTAAACAAGATATTAATCAGAGGTAAAAGGAACAATGCGTTGAATGGAAAAGGATATGAAGCATTAACCCCAACGTAGACGAAACCGTTCTGCTCCATCATAACACAGACAGCTCTTTATACATTTAAACAATGAAAATGTGAGTGGCACACCAAGCCACAAGGCATGTGTCAATTTTACGTGTGTCCAATGTCCCTTCAATTAGCTTAAAAGTAACAACAAACTGGATATCAACCACTTTTTGTGGACACACAACTTGTCAAGTGATATGACACATTTTTTGTGTGACAAACGTACATATTCCCAATGCGAAGTCACATTGAATAAGATCACTTCAAGTTTTTAAATGTGTGAAATACCCTGTGGTATGTCGTACTGTTTCCATTTTCAGCGTTGTTGGAGTTCAGCATTTTCCTGGAAGACAAGCAATTATATTGACTCATAAAAAGCCCTTATGGAGTGCTGTGAGGCTTGTAAAAACACACACTTTGATGGCAACCGTAGTTATGTCTGGCAGCATACTTCATGATCCCACTTTCCTTTGTTGCATTAGCATTAATCAAATTATAAGAATATCTCATCTACCCTGTCTCCTTCATGCTGAGTGTATGTCCTGATCTTACAGGGTCTTTCTATTATTCTTGTCCAGCGAGAGGCTCCAGTCATTTTGTTCCTGCTATTGTTCTTTATCTGCTTTATGGGACGCTTGTCCCGACCCCCCATGGCATTTTACTTCGGAAATGACCTTGTCTATGAGGCTGACTGCTGGCAGCCAAACCTCTTTTTGTGTCACTGTCTCCTCACCTCTCCCATCCCTTTCCGTTAGCTGCTCCTCTCCATCCATTACCTCTCCTCATGCTGTCCAGGTATTTACATTGTCTGACTCCATGAATCATGTTCCTCTAAAGAATTCTTCCTGTTGGTACAGTAATTTATTGTAATTTGTCACTCACGCCATACAAAGTGTCTGCAGGGTTAAGAGCCGAGCACAACCGAGAAATTTGTCTAACAGCCCTTTGATGTCTGTTGAAAAGCATATCTTTTATGGTAGCTTGTCGGGCTCAATCATTTAACAATAATTAAACAAATGTTGCATTTTTTAGCCAATGTCAAACACTGTTATTCTTTGCTAATTCTTCTGAGATTTTCCCTCCCATGTTCACATTTAGAATTCATATCTATCTGGGGCCTTGTCTGTAAAGTGTGAACGTTTCTTTCTTACCTTCCCATTTTTGTACTTTGCGTGAGTCCAGTAGGTTTTAGAGTGAGTTGCTGATTTCCTGTTCATTCTTGATGAACGTCTTCTGACCTCCACCACACCTACACCAGTCATGTCCATTTATCAAGCATCTGGGTCATGCATCTCCTGGGCGGGTAACTGTGCCTGAGTGTGCGCTCACAAAGCATCCTCCACAACTAAGTTTTAATGTTCTCATTAAGGTAACAATAAAGATGATCTGAAGGACGTAATGTATTTTTAAAAAGCATGCTTTAAAGATCTCTTAGAGGTACCTAATCTCTTTTACTCTTCCATGTTGGAGTCCAAACATACCGAAACAGACAATAAAAAGGTCAACACCTTGCCTAAGCAGCATGTCTATTATCTGAAGAGAACAAAAGGTGAGACCTGGATTCCCATCTGACCTTCCCTTCCTTGCTGATAGTCACTGTCCTGTCTGTCCCCTGTCAGGATATGGTACCACACATGAAAAAAACAAAACACTCTCTTCTGTTTAGTCTCATCTGGGTTATTTCTGTCTAGCAGTCACAGTTGCCCCTCTGACTTACAATTTCCACTCTCCTTTAAGGTAGAGATGAGGCGTATGGGGTTATTTTCTGTATAAAATGTCATTTTGCAGTACAGCAGTTTTACTCTGCAGTTTTTAACACATCCAGAATAACAATTAGATTTAATAAACCATGTAGGGGAGCTGCTTTGACCCACAGAGGGCCTGGGTTGAGTCTGGTTATGGGATGTTTCTCTTCCTAGCCCATGCCAAAGCATTGTGCAGCTCAAGTACACAACGGCGACACAGCCTTGAACCACATTGAAAGAGCCGCTGCTGCATTGTCTGCTTTGCCTCAACACTTCTGTCAACAGTAGATTCACTTTCAGCTGTGGAGCACTTACAGCGTTCAACACGACGAAGAAACAACATTTCCCTGTGTTGTCATTCAAAGCAGTCTGGCAACACCCTACTCCCTTCATAACTGGTGTATTTACACAAGAGAAGAATAATTACTCAATGTTGCAATACACATAAAACAGTGGGCTAGAAATTAGATGACAAATCTGTCTCTGAAAATGGTATATTGATATATAGAGCCAAATATTCAGACAGTGAAATCAGCTACAGTGATGAGGGCTGGAGGGAATGGGATTTTGCGTTGATCCACTATAGTGACTGCAGTATTTCGTCTTGTGCGTGAGACTCTGATGGAGTGGGTCCTTGAGAATCACCAGTGCAGCCAGGTTCACCTCACACAGAGTTCAGGACAGGTATGTTGTGCTCAGTGCTTAAAAATGTTGACTCAACAACTTTTACTAGTTAGAATGTGTGTGCTACAACACAGTGATCCTCAATATCTGTACCTACATATTAAAGGGTTGGTTCAATCAAAAAACAAAAACAAAAATTCTGAAGCAGCGCTAATTTAATTTATGCAGTTTTTGCGATATTCATCCCTTAGATTTATGCATTTACCTTAGTACAATGGTGGGGAAAGGAATCAAATGGTGCTCACAACATTGAATATTTTTATTTCAATTTCTAACAAAACCTCTCTTTCCAGAAATTGTGTTTAAGTTACTCTTTATAATCCTCAGACATCCCCATTGCTCACTGCCCTTATAGTCTTCAAAAGGACTTCAGTAGAACTAATCATAGTTTACCAACCATAACTGGACATGGCAGGCCTGTCAAGCTATGGATTTCTCTATATTTCTGTTGAAGCGGTGTGCATGGGGCTGTAGTAAGAGAGATACTTGGTATAGGAAGAATATGGAGGGGAGTATCTTTCTAAAACCAAAACCACAGCAGAAATAATGTGAGAAAGGAAACAAACAGTGTGTTTATCTGCTCAAATGCAAGTTGCAAATGATTGCATACCCAGCTAACTAGCTTACTTACAATCAAAGGCCAAGGAGCGTATCATGAGCTAACTGCATTACAGTATATTGTTGGGTTACAAGTTATGTTAGAAATATCCCAGTTCAGGATTGGCACATACATTGTGCAGTATTTTAATCTTCTTCCAGTGTATGAAAACAATAATAAATAGTCAGTACACTGTTAGAGTTGTGCTCACATGAATTTACAGTTTATTATGTAACCTCTATTGCCACTAATACCATTCAGTAAAATTCCAACACTGGATTTTCCTGACAGCTCTACAGAGTGGTTCACAGGACTGCTGCATCACTAGACACCCTCTACAGCACGTACCCAGCTAAAAGCTGCAGGGTGGAGAGCAGGGAGACGTGGACCCAGAACTGTACTGGCAGTCACTGCTAGACTACCTTCCTGCCCCGCTGTGCCGTCGCTCATGCACACAGCTGAAGCCAGACAACAAAAGTGAAACACGAAAGAGGGGTTTTGTGTTATGTTACATTTATTTCTGGAAATAAGTAGTAAGTACAAAAAAAAGCATTGGGGGTATTGTGGGTGCATTATTAGGAGGTTGTTTTTTTATGTTTGAGACCTGGATCGCCTTTTATATGATTCCAGGTGAGTGTCACATGCATACAATAAAAATTCTCAAGCCAAACTAGCACAAAAAGTTTGTTGCAAAAATCTCTTGTGACCAGATATAAAGATGAAAAATGGAGGCTTTATTTGGCAGAGTTTATAATGTACCTAGCAGGTAAGGCCAGGTGAGTGTCATATGCATGATACAATGAATAAAAAAGGCCTATCGTTGATGAACCAGAGACAGAAATGATTCTCCTCAGAAATGATTACAGTGTCTGATGGTTTTTGTTTTCTTTGTACAAGCTCCTGTGAGGTGCACACCTGAGCGAGGTTCCAGTGTGTTCCGGCATGTTTTCACTTGTATGTCAATGAGATCAGCTTCAATATTGTATGATGCCACTCCTGGAGGACTCCTTTTTCTTATTCTGCAGGTTGGTCTCCTCTCCTCTCCTTTTACCTCTCCATCACCTTTGCCTTGCTCCCATTGCATATTTATTAAGCATCAAAGGGCACCCGTGGCTCCGGCTGGATGGCCACTAGCTTCTCATTTCCTCTCATGCTCTCCAGCCATTCAGTGGTGGCGTGCTCCGTCAGGGCTGAGCGGACCCCAGGGAGTCCACCAGAAGCCTCCGCTAGGCGCTCACCGCCGCTTCCTGCTCATTTAAGAGAGCCCTCAGAATGGAGCACCATTGTCCTGGCTGTTATCTGATGGTCTCACTCAACAGGCAGACAAAGCAGAGAGCCTGGGGGCTCCCCCACCACCACCACCACACTGGCTGTGTTGAAGCCCTCCTGATTTTTTTCTTTTCTTTTTTGTTAAACATGTCATTAGCTCAAGAAAGGAGCTCTGCAAACACTGATAGATGCATAAAAGCGCTACACATTTTCTGGACATTTAAATGAAATTCATAGCCTACTGGACCACATAGACATTACAGACATTAGAATTAATGATGTGGAGGGACCTGATCTATGCAAGCAAAGGCATTATTAAGTGCATTATAATGACAAGGCCTGTAGACAAAACATGCATCATGAGAGACAGACAGCAAGACACACAACAGAAATACACAGAGCACATTAAGAAAAGAGAAAGAGCTAAAACAGCTGGATATCAAATACATAAAATGTTCAAGTGTAAATACTGTACTTATGTACTTAATTGCTGAGCAAACAATGGAGACGTTGTGTGTTTTTGTGAGAAAGTTAAGGTAGAAGTCCCTCTGCAGGGGGTTGGCAGGACAGTCCAACATGACACAAGCCTGTTAAGCTTGCACTTACTGGCCAGATTCAAGTTCCCAAAAGAGTCCACAAAAATCTTGTTTGACTTTGTTGTGTCTTTAGAAATAAACTTTACATTTCCTTGAAAGCATACCTTGTTGTCAAGCACTGTCTCCAGATAAATATCATTTACACAAAATCAGTTTTAGTCCCCACAGTAACTACCCGTTTCAGGTTGCGGGTTTAGACACAAGTACATGACATAAAGTCATCAGCTACTGGTCGTAATGTGGTTTGTCTCTGGGGGCTAATTATGACTGAACCATTGTCAAACTTCTTGTTCTCACATTTACTTTGACAGATATTTTATGTAAATAATATATGAGGAGGGACACAGAACACATTGCCTGGGTGAACCAGTAGATGAGTGAAGCTTAAAGGAAACTGTCCTCCCATCTGCCAAAGTCAAAGTCACTATTAAAAAGTGCTGTTTCCCTTCCAAGCAAATATTTTTTAATTGAGTTTAAAGCAGATGAAATTTCTATAAAAACAAACCTTGTATAAGTCAACAGATTGTTAGAGTAATTTAGCTCAGCAAAGTCAGGTTGTCATCCTCTACAAACCCTGCAAGCAAACTGCAGGGAGCCAAATGTGAACAATGGGAACGCTAGAGCTGCCTGTTTTACGATTTTCTCCAACACCTGCATAACAAAAAATTGTATTGCCAAAGGCCTTACAGTAGTTTAAATCTTCTGGATTGCATTTAAAAACAGGGGCAGTAATGTTTTGTGGGAGTTTTATTACTCAAAAGATTTCCTTAAAAATACACAAGAAATACTGCTGAGCAGTTATGTAAGTCGGAAGTACTCAAATTCCATCAAGATCTCAGTTTTTTTTGCAGTTAGGTCAGTTTTATTTATCAATACATTACAAATGTAGTTGAAAGGGGTTCGCAGACTACAGCACACAACACCCTCAATCCTTAGACTTTCGATTCAGAAGAGGAAGGAAAAAAACTTAACAAAACCTCGGGAAGAGCAACAGCAGTCAGTGTGCCTGCTTGCACATACATGCATATACATATTTATTTTGTCAACCAGATGCACCAGAAAATAATCAAAATATTCAATTAAAGCTTTCTTGATTTTCACAGAAGGTAAGCCATTAGCTTTTAGTTTGTTTGTGTTTCGTTATCAGCAAATTTACTGTTTTTTTGTTGGACATACGTATCAAACCATTTAATCTTTTACAGTCCCAGAGTTTGTCCTTTGGGGAGAAATATATATATTTTTGCTGATTTTATTTTTTGTTTAATACAAAATTATTACTTAGTCTAAAGAAAGATCAGGTTACACGTGCAACTGATCTATTTATGTAAATAAATGTTGCAACAAAAAAATTGAGAAACATTGAGAAATGCTCATGTATGGTGACAGCATAGAGTAAATACAATATGGGAGCAGTGTCCTCTTGTGGGGAGATATGGTAAAGCAAATGCACAAAAGTTGTTCCTCTTTATCCTGAACCACCTCTGTCTCATTTGGCAAGTTGTTTTTTTTTTTTTTTTTTTTTTTTTTGTTCCATTTTCTCCCCCCCCCCCATCCACACACACACACACACAAACACACACATACACAGACATACACACAC
>JAVQJD010087184.1:0-17190 GCA_036023655.1 Nannoperca australis
TACATCATTTACAGTAGTCTTTAGATGTCTTTTCTGTATTTGTTGGGGCATGTCCAGTGTAAAACAGATCACAATCTGTCTGCTTCTCTTCCTCTGTGGTAAATTTTGATCAAAAAAAAAAGGGAAAATCCTGGAGGATCTACTGAAACCTGATCCAGGCTTTGTGCTGTTTTTGTCTGTCTCATCTGTAGATGAGACAATGTGTAGCAGTAGTTTGTCAAAATATCGAAAATTCCTCTCTACTTTAAAACAATGCACCAGCACACTTAAGCATTTGTCATGTCATAAAAGCATAACAGTCCAAAGAAATGTAGGATCATTTTCAAATAAGTGACACAATAGGGCCATTTGCATTGAAAACTCACCTGTTCACACTGAAAACTCACCTTGGTCTCTTTTTCTATCCCTTATTGTTTGTAAATGTAGCACTTCTGTAGTTATTCAGCATATTTGATGAAGAAGGTGTACTTGCATGATGCTTCCACATGGTTGAATCTACTTATATAAGTTGCTAATTAAAGGTAATCCATGTGTACAAAGATATGTTTCTTTGTGCGTATCTCTGTCAGACACAGTGTTTCAGAGACCACTGTTTACACTGGAGCATTTCAGCATTTTTGAAATGGTAATAAAACTTGTTTCTTTGTGTTTTAAAGGTGATCAAGTCGGCTCGTGTCATGAAGAAGGCGGTGGGCTACCTGATTCCTTTCATGGAGAAGGAGAGGGAGGAGATGCGGGCATTGTCTGGGTCAACTGAGGATGTGGTCAGTCTCTACTAAATATGGATGCACCTCTCATTTTGACCAAGGGGTTCCCACAAAGGTCATCAACTTTTTCCCCCCTGGAGACCTATATATGTGATGTCACAATATTAGTTGAACGTGGTGTATCAACGTTAAACGTTAAAGTCCATTCATTTATATAGCCTTTATTACAAGGGAGTAAAAAAGATGATGCAACTTGTTTTAGCAATCTGGACTGCACCAGGTGATTTGTTGAACATACATTACATATCCAAAGGTAAATGACTTCCTACCAAAGGGTTCACAGTACTAAAAGGTATGATTAATGGCATGCGACTGAAGATGCTGTCCATTTTAAAACTTTGAGTAAAAGGGATGCCCACATCCTGTTGATATGACATTATCCAAAATGTGTTTAAATGTGTTTAAATCAAAATTGAATCATGTAGGTTTGACAGCTGCATTAAGAAGATACAACCTGCATCACAGTTTTTCTTTAATGGTTTCCTGTAATATAGTTACTTATAGTGAGTTATAACATTTGTATGATCTCCATGGAGAGTGGATTCAGAAAGCACCTCTTTATCGTCAGCAACAGAACACTGAAGTTGAAATGCAAGTTTCAGCCGTTAGCAGTGCTTTAGAGGTGTGGCGATTCAGGAGTGGTTTCAGTGATGTAATGAAGTGCAGTGGGGGCATTCTTGACAACTGGCGGACTTGGTGTAAACAAACGAAAGATCATAAATTAATTGGTTTCTTGTAGCCAATAAGATCTGTCAAACAATGCCCAAATCCCAATTCCACAGATTCTGGTTCAGGACATCTTTACAGTAAGTAAGTTGAAGTGGTTTCAGTGCTTAAAATCAGCATGATAAAGAGAACATAGTCACATTATAGAGAGCAGCTCTCTTCCTGTTCTCTGGTCCCTCACTTTCCCTGATGTTTTCTCCTTGATCTGCAGGATCCCTATCAGGGCACCATAATTCTGGCTACAGTGAAGGGAGACGTCCATGATATTGGCAAGAACATTGTAGGTGTGGTTCTCGGCTGCAACAACTTCAGGTATAACTGGTTTGCTGCTGAAGCTTTACTGTACCATGTTCAGTAGATTCACAGCGTGTCACAGCATGTGTAAATAGCAGTCAATGTCTTTGTCATTGACTGGAAAGGACATTTGCTTCAGAAAGCAGAGTTTGTTAGTCTGATTATTTACAGCCTTCTAGGTGATGTGATGACATGAGGGCCAGCACATCCTGTAATAGAACCCTGGCATTAGTGTGGTGTACTGGTGTACTTTTCCCCAACACACTCGATTTTGCCAATGTACAGAAGAACAATGAGAGAAACACGATATCACTTGAAATTAAGTGTTTATTAGTCTTTTCCATCATCTGTTTCTTGTCTTTCAGAGTTATCGACCTGGGTGTGATGGTTCCCTGTGATAAGATCCTCAGAGAGGCCATTGCACAGAAAGCAGGTACAGTGTAGTTTAGACTGCATGTACCCCTCTCTTTTCAAAGTCCTATTTTTGACCAGCTGCCAAAATCCAAATGGAAGAAGAGTTGATCAGAAGATGAAAATGCTCATCTAAGTCACCTTCAGTTATTCCCATGCACTCGCAACATTCAGGCTTTACTGTACACACAGTAGCGAGTGACTGATTTCTTTTGCCCCAGATTTTGCCTTTAAGGCAATATACAAGCTACCCTACCTTCTTGGTGGAGGTTGTTGGGGCTGCATGCATCTTGTGACGAAGACTGCAGACACTACTCAGGGCTGAAAGTGTCCCACAACTCCTCTTTATGTTAGAGTAAAAACCTTTATTGACATAATTATCCTTAAAAGAGGTTGGACGTGATTTTCAATGAAAGATACTGCAGCAAAACACATAGCTCTTTGTACAGGAACATTTCAGGTGATTATTGACTTAGGGCATTAAAATGCAGCAATGTATGTGGTGTTCTTTGGTAAACTAACATTATTGTGGAGAGCATGATAGCCAATTGAGTCATGATTCATTATTTGCTACATGATACATTAATATAAATTAAGAAAATTACATAATTTGTACAGACTAGTTTTTTGTTGATTGCAGTTGTATTAACTGTTTAGATTGTATAATAGTAGCAGCAGCAGCAGCAGAAATGTGGGGTGTTGTTGGTTTGCTCCTGCAGATGTCATTGGTTTGTCTGGTCTCATCACCCCCTCTCTGGATGAGATGATCTATGTGGCCAAAGAGATGGAGAGACTGGGAATCACAACACCACTACTGATTGGAGGAGCCACCACATCAAAGTAACGCCGCACACACGCACATCTGAGACAAGGCAGAAATATACTGATATCTGATTAATTATCAACTTACATGTGCATGTGATAGGTAATAGGTGCTCTCAGCTAATCAGACTGATTGATCAAACATGCATACTTGTCACAGTTGAAGTGACTTAAAAACTCAGCGCTGCACATTGTTAATGTCACATAGAACTTTGTGTTTTGTCCACAACTTCCACGGATTCAAAGAAATGCTGTTTATAGCAGGATTGTGCAACATTTGCTGGTCAAAATCGGAACACAGTGGTTCTGGCTTGGACAAACCAGTTCACTTCTCACCATCAATGAGGTTCTTTTAAGTACCTTGTGTGTTTTGTGTTTGATAGAACACATACAGCAGTGAAGATTGCCCCTCGTTACAGTTCTCCAGTTATCCATGTTCTGGATGCCTCCAGGAGTGTGGTGGTGGTAAGACTATTGAACTGACATCATTAGAACTCTTCTTGGGTCTAGAATATTACTGGCATTAAAGACTTAAAACCAACCCGTTGTCTGTAGAGAACCCATTCATTTGATATCAATAGAAATGTATTTAGCAACAGGCAACACATGTTTTTTGCAGATGGATTTTAATTAAAGCAGATTTGTTTCTCTCTTACTGCACGCGATTATTAGATTAGTTGATGTAGTTGCTTGTTATTTTCCCGTCTGTCAGTGCTCGCAGCTCCTGGATGAGGCTGTGAGGGAGGAGTATTTTGAGGACCTGAAAGAGGAGTATGAGGAGATCAGGCAGGAGCACTACGACTCCCTCAAGGTAAATATGTTGTCTGGTATAAACACTCCAGTGATAGATTTAGATCAGCGTTGCATACACGTGTCTTGAACCTGTATCACACCTACAGTACCAGTCAACAGTTAGGACACACTTTCCCATTTACTTGAATGGAAACTTTTGACTTGTACTGTAAATGCATGCCGTACAGCCCCTGCACACAGCTGCCGGAAGGAAGGAACCCTCCAAAAGTCTCTCTGCGGCCATGTCAAACATTTAACAAGCTAATTTACAGTTTGTTAAAGCAAACATTTCCTTTTTCTCCAGACTTTCCTCCCTGAGTCATCAATGACCAAAAAGAGTCGAGTTGAGTTTTTCTTGAGGACAGGTTGATTATGAAAAAAATGTAATGCTCAAACTGCTGTGACACAAGTGTCCCTGACCTGAATGTAAATGTTTGACCTCAACTTTATATTCTGCCATTCTTATATGGATCGCACGTAGCTGTGACTTGTGGTGGAAATCTGAAAACAAAGTCTTTTGAGTATTTATTAAGCTTTCTGCAGAAAGGACCCGTTGATGTGCACTCAAGGGGTGTCACAGTCAAGAACGGTGAAAGGAACCTGTTTACACTGTCTTTAAAGGAAGCAAGTATGTGAAGGTAGCAAAGCCCAAACAAGTCAGCAGTCAGATAAGGAATGAAACAGAGACTCATGTCACAGTCCTAAAAATAAACTGGGATTATAGATATGAATCACTTGAATGTCCAGAATCTCTGTACAGTTTGGGTGCCTTTGTGTTTGCACATGCATCGTAATGTTAAGCTTATTGAGTTGACTTGTAATGTAATGTGCTATGTAAAATCCTTCATCTCCCTTTGTTGCCTCAGGATCGTCGGTATCTGTCGCTTTCCCAGGCCAGAGAGAAGGCTTTACATATAGACTGGCTCTCTCTGCCCAGGCCAGGTACGTCAACTCCAGTCATTAAAGGAAAATTCTAGCACAGATACACAGATTTTTATGTACTATTTTTATACTGCTATTTCCATTTATTCATCTTAAATCTGCATTTTAAAGCAGATTTGTGATTGAACCTTTAAATCTGACCAAACATATAAAGCAAAACAACCCATAAATAATTAAATACATGAATAAGAATATAGAAAAAGATCTGTAATTGTAAAAGAAACATGTCGATTCAAGGAGCTGTTGGAAGTCCAGTACTGTATGTAATACATTTGTATCCGTACCGACCTATTTGTTTCAGTGCGTCCTCAGTTCCTGGGCACCAGGGTCTTTGAGTGGTACGACCTCAACAGTCTGGTGGACTTCATCGACTGGAAGCCTTTCTTTGATGTGTGGCAGCTGAGAGGAAAATACCCCAACAGAGGTTACCCCAAGATCTTCAATGATAAGACTGTTGGTACGCACTCGTCCTCTGTCAGGGTCCGTCATAAACCACACTGCTGACATCATGATATTCACTTAAATTTCGCTTTTTATTTCTGTAAAAAGATGTCAACATAAATTAGCAACAAGAAAAAATTAAATGCTGTAGTTGTAAAAATGTAAATATGGTGCGAATTAATAAGTTTGATGCATGTGGCAGTTGTACAGTCTGAGAGTGTGGAAGGCAGTAGTGAGTGAGTGGATAACACACTAACTCAAGTGTCTGATCTCACTCATACTTGCTTCGTGCAGGTTTAGAGGCTCGGCAAGTCTTTGACGACGCCCAGCGGCTGCTCAACCAGATGATTGACGGCTGCAGTGTGAAGGGGCGGGGCCTGGTGGGGTTCTGGCGTGCCCAGGGTGATCATGATGACATCAATGTTTACAAAGATGATGTCACAGTGCACAGAGACACCAAGCCCATCGCCACATTCCACGGCCTGCGTCAACAGGTGAGGGTCATTAAAAGTTGCAGTGTATTTCATGGCATTGCTTTTAAATTCAGGGTCATTCACAGGTCCACACAGGCACCTCATCAACCCGGCTGTTGTTGAACAGTGGATGATCACCTGTAGTATGAACAGAGCTTTGTGCTGCTTTATCGTGGGGGCGGGAGGCACCAGGGGTGTGGTGTTCCGATTCTTGCAAGATGTAAAACTTTGAATTTTATATCATGACATTCTTATTCTGTGTGTGTGTGTGTGTGTTGCAGGTGGAGAAGGACAGCTCTAGTTCAGAGCCCTACCTGTGTGTGTCTGACTTCGTTGCCCCTGTAGACAGTGGGGTGGCTGACTACATTGGTGCGTTTGCTGTGGGTGTGTTTGGAGCGGAGGAGCTGAGTCAGCAGTTCCAGGTTCAGGGAGACGACTACAGCAGCATCATGGTCAAAGCCCTGGCTGACCGACTGGCTGAGGTACAGTATGGACAGGGTCCTAACACACCAAGGCTCCATCACTGCTGGTATTGCATGGGTCACTGGTGCTGGATGACATGTTAAGTATTCTGCCCTGGTGGTTCTTTGTCCTACTGTCCGTCCTCCAGGCCTTTGCTGAGGAGCTCCACGCACGTGTGCGTAAGGAGCTGTGGGGCTACAGCTCTGACGAGGCTCTGCAGGCCTCAGACCTCCACAGAATCAGATACCAGGGCATCAGACCTGCAGCTGGCTACCCCAGTCAGCCTGACCACACAGAGAAGAACACCATGTGGAGCCTGGCCGGGATCCAGGAGAAGACTGGTGAGACCACCAACCATTCATTACGTATACTCTACTCCACTAACCAGGTTACTCAGAGAGATTAGATTACACAGGTATCTAGGAACAGGTACCCGTTAACCTAGTTAGTGTAAATTACTGTGTACTGTACATGCAGAAGGTCAGTGATCAGATTCCTACCTCACCCCCAACGTTATTTTGGAATAATGACACTAACTGTGGTAGTGATAGAAGTTTGAATGTTAGTGTTCTCTGGCGGAAACAGACTCTACAGACTTTACTTTGTCTATAGAGAACGCATCTCTCGTTTTATCCATCTGCTCTTAGCGTCACGTCTTTGTCCTGGACATGCACACATGGAAAGAGCCAGTTAGAAACCTTATTACCTGTGTACGTGGCCAACAAATCAGTCTGAGCAAGAGGACAAATTCTATCCAATTTGGTGGTGGTTCTTTCCATAATGATAGTACTTGTCTTTCACTTATGTGTAAGTAGTAATTGTCTTTTTCAACCCTAACTAGTGTCTACAGGTATTCTTTTCATGTATTCACCAATAAGATAAGGCAGCCTGTATACAGCCTGAGAGGCAAAACGCAGGGTGTAAAAAGTCTTCATTCACTCCCCCTAAAGTCAGATCTGTGTCATTATATAAACAAGATATCAGATGACTAATGTGAAAAGGGTCACTCACAGAGAATGTGCAGAATTTCTTTGTCTTACATCAACCTGCAGCTAACAGCAACAACAAATAGAACAAGTTGCAGTTGACATCCGTTTTCACTTCCTCATTCTGAATCACTGAAGCACATGACAGAAAACAATGTATTGGAGGGTGCCAAGCTAAATGTGATCCTGTTAGTGAGTTGCACCTGCAGCTCATAGAGGCATTGCATCTGAAATTGCCAGGAGAAAACAAAAGCACATGTTGTGTAGCTCTACTCTGTAAATCGGTCTTTACATACTAATGAAGTGATTAGCCCACAGCTCTTGTCTGGTTTTCCTAGCCTAGACTATTAATTTACCTTAAAAGGCTAGTAGCTAGCTTGGAGCCTACAGTGGGCTTTTTAGTTAGCTGCTAGTTCTGTGGCCAGCCACAGTTCTTGCTTGGATTACTTTGCTACGTAGCAATTCAGGTGAACAGGCTAGCAGCAGGTTGGATTAGCCTGAATGGCTAGCCACTTGTTTGCTTGGTTGCATTTGAGGTTGGTTTGGATGAGCAGCTCCAGCAGCTCATCTGGTGGAAAACCCTTGTTTTTTCTTGTTGCACCATTAAAGTTTCACCCTCACCTGCTTTTTTTGGAGGGGCTGAAGTGCTGCTGGGCAGATCCTGGGGCATCAGCTCATCATGGCAGGGATGCTAGGACCCTAGTCCCCATCCAGGGTAGCATGGTCTAAATCACATGCCTCATGTGGACCAGTGTATTGCCTCACTGATCCTCTCATCAGATGAGGCACTAAAGGATAAAGTCTGCTGTCCCAGGCCACAGTGCCAGGTAACTGACAGACTTCTGTCTCTCCTCCCCTGACTTTCTACATGGGCTGCTCTGAGATCCCATGGATTTCCTGAAGGTTGCTTTCACACTGCGCAGGTCTTTTGAGGGGTTGTGATTGGGTTATCAGAAGATTATGGGTCTTAACTCTGTGAAATGTGAATGCTTTTTTGACAGGTGGGTGGTGATGTTACTCTGACAGCTAGTAGCTACAATACATATGAAATAACTCTGAAATAACTGTGTGTGTGTGTGTGTGTAGGTATTGGTCTGACAGAGTCCCTGGCCATGACGCCTGCTGCCTCAGTGTCTGGACTCTACTTCTCCAACCCTCAGGCCTCATACTTCGCTGTAGGAAAGATCACCAAGGAGCAGGTTCAGCAAACTATCATCTAAAACTGCTATAAACTACTGTTGTTAATGTTCAAATTCATAAGAATATGAAAAAAACAGCTCTGCATCCAAAGTTTCGGCATCTGTGAGTTTCAAAGCCGCACTCCAAAGCTCCAGTGTTCTCCAGGGATCTCAATATTTTCCATCGTGTTCAAGTGTGTGTTTGTTTACATAAGTATGAAAGTCACCAACATTTTAGACAGTTGAGCTCCATCACACACAGACCAGCAGATGAAGATAAGGTGTTAGGCTACTCTGCTGGAGACTAGGTGTTTTTATAAGCCTGCATTCCACAGCTCTGGTGTGGGGATCTTAAAGGTCCTTGAAAAGACAATAATTTAATTTATCCCAATTATTTCTGGGACAACGTGTCAAGATAACTACATAGTTATTGTGAAACGCCTACTGTTAGCATTCACGGTGCAATGTGGGTAGGTGCCAGGTTTTGACAAGGAATGTGTGGAATAAAAAAGATGAAATCTCTGGCTCTGATGCAGCGACTTTAAACTGTCCATCATGAGTCTGACAATGTTAGAAGAGTGCAATGCTAAATCAATGGAGTTCTCCTTTAAGTCACTATCAAGACTCACATACAGTCTAACTATAACAGAAGCATCCAAACCAGGATTTGGCTTGAAGTTGCACCAGATGTTTAGATGGAGGATTTGCAATACACTGGACTCGGGACACAAACCCAGGCTGACTTTCTCTTTTCTCTGCTCTTCTTGTCTCCAGGTGGAGGACTACGCTGGGAGGAAAGAGATGAGTGTGGATGAGGTGGAGAGATGGCTGGCGCCTGTACTGGGTTATGACAGTGAGGCGTAGAGTGTGTGAGAGAAAGTGGACCACAGAGGGATCAGTGCAGGTCACAACAGTGTGAACTCTGCAGCTCACACAGGTTCTTACACAGCAGTTAGGAACCACTCACTACTTTTAAACACTACACACACGAAAACTGTAATGATAAAAGTGATCTCTTCATAGTGATTCTATCAGGCCGACACATAAAGGGAAATCAGCTGACGATCACATGGTGTTACATCACAGTCATGTTTAGGCTCATCTCTATTATTTTGCTCAGTGTTGAGATGATTATTTTCGCTGGGCTGGATATCGTTTAGTCAGTGTATGTGCAAACCTACCTTGATCTGCTGATCACATTTACTAAAATGAGGCAAAAATCTTGCATGACATTGTAAAGGGACAGTTCAACATTTTGGAAAATGTCTGGATATAATTGACCTAGCTTAGCATTATGTCTAGAAGCAGGGGGGAAACGGCCTGCCTGGCTAAGTTAAAATTCAAAAACATAACAAGCAAAACCTAAAGCTTACACATTCACATGCTGTGTCTCGTTTTTCACAAACAGAAATGTGGATGAACTAAAGTACTTCTGGTTAACACTTCTGCCTATTGTGCCGTTGTTGAACACCTGTTTTCCATCTCACTCTTGGACACAATGTGGATAAATGTATTTTCCCAAAGGCTGAACTTTGGGAACTAATTCAAGCAACTTTAACATTTGCTTCAGAAAAAAACCCAAATGGTTGTAATTAAAATCAGGAAATATCTGATCAAAGAATCAGTAAAAAGACTAAGAATCTGTTCTTACTTCAGTGCCAACTTTCGATTTATGATGGTTTATTTGCCACTCAGAGTACAGCCTAGTACACCCTGGACCCACGTGGTTTATAAATGTTCTGGTTTCACACGAGTTTTCAATATGTATGTGGAGGGGATTATTGCTGCAGTAATGTACAGGTGGACTGCAGGACTCTTCATCAGCGAGGGTGGCTCTAGTCAGAGGGGAAGCTTTCAACCAGAGGGTGGAAGAATTCTGCTTTCCAGTCTGCTGAAAATCCCTTAATTTAAAAGGAATAAATGCACACCATTCAGAGGCTCATTAATAAAAATACATTATTTGAAAGATAAATAACCATTTGATCAGTTTTTCTTTGTGTTGTTAATTGTATGTGTCATAGAGACTGTTGAAGTATTCTTCAGACTCCAGACAAACACTCAATACCATACTTTCCTTGTTCATGATACAATATCATGTTTGACTTCAACAAGAGATTAATTAATTATCTGGATCTAAGGTTCCAAGATTTTATTGGCTGAATAGTTGATAATACCCATTTTTTATTTCTTAGGGGATTGTAGAAGTATTTGAGGTCCGTGAGGCTTTAGAAATGTTTGCTTCTTCCAAATGTCAGAATGCTGAGGATCTGTGAATTAGAACAAATCTTTTCATTTGTAAAGGTATTAAATAAAAACAAAATGTCCATGTCGTTCAGTTTTCCTCAGAGTGAAGAACAAAAGCTGTAGGAATGATATCAACTTGAATGTAACCTGTTTCTAACTTGATAAGAAATATAACGTTTTTTTACCAGAGGTTTGTGACTGGCATGAGAACAGAAATAATTATTATTTACAGTCAGACAGGGTTTCTTTCATTTAGAGTAAAATACAGTGCTTAAGCTCTGTTGTAAAGACTTAACCAAGCAAGTCTCATCTGCAAATGATTAAAGCTGTAAGCTGGATTAACCCTTCACAACATGTGTGGTTAAAGCATTTCAATTCACTCTGATGCTGAAAAATCCAAACATGGGACGGAAGGTCAGCAATCTGGTTTTAACCTGGTGGTTAAAACTGAAATGCTTCTGGCTGAAGTGCATTTCATATGTGTCTTAAAAGCCCGAATGTGCTGCATTGGCTCAACTCACTTTGTATGAATCTTTGATAGTTTCTTAATCAGTTTTACTATCTAGCATTGAAAAAAGAAGTAGTGGAAAAATGAGTGGGTTTGAAAACACTGTAAAACGAGCGATTGAACAGTACTATTTTGTTATAAATAAATAATTTCAACATATTTTCTGTTTGTCTTTCTCTGAGTTTACACCTCCGGTCCACCTTAAAAGAAAAACAAGTCGGTGATGTTATATAGGGGTACTCCACCGGTTTTACACAACAATGTCTAGTTAGTCAAGTTTAATGGTCACAGGAATCCCCACGCATCCTGTGAAAGTTGTAGGCATTTATCAGACAGCAATGGTCTAAAAAAAAAAGCTATTGGGTTGCATTTTGGAGGGTGAAGGACACCCGACAGAGATCGACCCATAGCAACTAGAAGTCTGAATATTTTGACATGCATTGCAGATATTTACCTTTTGTTTTATTTATGTCTCCTGTGACTCCCCCAACCTTATTGAGATGCAATAGTAAATTGTTGGAGAACCCATTATACATGTTAGAACTGCTAAATGTGAAGGAAAATATTTCACGTGTAGAACAGCTGGATAACTGTTACAACTGATATCAGGGTATTTGTCCAATGTTTTGAGATGCTATTTTGTATTTCTTTTATAAATATGAACTTTTAATTATTAAAAAATATTATTAGCCACAATTGTAATTGTAAATAAATAATATTCTTTCACTATACTATATTTGTGACTCACTATAATCTTACTACCATAGGCGTAGGAACCGGGGGGGACGGGTGGGACGTGTCCCCCCCAAAATTGGAAAAGGGTGCATTTGGCATTTGTCCCACCCAAAAATTATACCACCGGTGAGAGATGTGTCCCCCCCCAATGTCAAACTCACTCCTACGCCCTTGCTTACTACTGTCATCAATACCACATTTGAGTGATTTGAGCTAGCTGGGGACAGTTACAAAGGTAAACATGGTGGGTATTTCACATCCAGCACATTATATTTCAATTTGATGACTTTTAGCATTTAGACCAAATATTGAACAGTTAAATGAATTAATAAAATATAAACGTGTAAGAAACATTTTATGGAGTCCTGATGGGGAATATTAAGGCGGTCTGGACTCTGGAAACTTTCATGGCGCGAATAATCTTCCATACCAAACCGACCCGAGAGAGGGGGCCAAGCGCCCAACGAAGTGCTCGCGCGCACACTCGCTCATACCTGTGCAGCTCCGCCCTCGGTGAGCACGCGCCATCCAATGAGAGACTAGTTCTACTATGCGTTGGCCTTTTCTGTCTCAAACACGCACACCCAGCCTGCATTCCACACGCAGATACACCAGCATCCCCGTCTGAAGGCTAACCATGGCCGAAGGAGGAGAAGGCGAGGACGAGATCCAGTTCCTGCGAACTGTAAGTCGGCCGGTGTTGTTCTGGAGCCGTGTGTCGGCGCTGAGCTGCGTGTCACTGCGTCTTTCTGCTCGGCTCTCTCTCTCTCTGTGTGTGTGTGTGTGTGTGTGTGTGGGGGGGGGGGGGGGGGCCAGGTGTTTACCCCATTAAGGATGACACCGCCGCTGTCGGTACTAGTCATTGGTCAGTGAGTCCCATCATACTGACAGCACTGAAAGGATGGTAGAGATGTGAAAGCATAACGACAGAAGGAGACCGACAGGAGAGATGGATGAAGGTGTCTGTTGTAGCCAGTACACAGGAGTGGAACATGCAGTCAGACTGTGCAGTCTCTGGTGTTGTGTATTGGGTGGAAGCGGGGCGCAGTGCGGTGCAGACTGGCAGCATGAAGCCTGCTGCATCTGTTTCACTGAAGCAATGCCATGCTACTCTCTCTCTCTCTGTAATTTACTGTTTAACAAAGTAAAATCAGCTTGTGTATTGGGCTTGAGAGAAGCTGCTTTACAAACGCCACTTGCAAAACATGTCTTGATACATAAATGAATATGTATTTAAGTGAAGATGCTGTTTCAACTGAAAGCCAGTTTTTCTGCCAGGGCTGAGATGATGTGTTTTTGCCAGTCCAGTTTCCCTTGTGGTTTAAACTGCCCCTTAGTAGGCTCACAGCAGGTTACTCCAATGCCATTAATATTTCTTGACTTGGCCCTAGATGATCCACGATGAAACAATTCCACAGGACATTTTGGAATTTGGGGGCACTTTGTTTGTTTTAACATATTCAGGCAAACTGCATTTTAAAGCTGCACCAATAAATATTGTTTTCAATTAATGATCCATCAAATAACTGAAAGGAGTCGCTCGTAGTGACAAACCCATAGAGAATGATCAGCAACTCTGTAGTTACCCTCACTCTACAGAGCTTTTTAGTGTCCTTCAGCTCATCATTTTGGTTGTACCTGCACCTTAGCTGTTTGGGTTCAGTCTCATGGCTCTAATCAAAGATGGTGTCCAGCAGCAGCAGGTGACCAACCCACTGAACACTACCTGTCCATTGCCAAATGGGAAAAGTGCCAGACTAGCTGGTGAACATAGTGGAGCATTAAGAGCCATATATTTATTTTCTCAGGAGTTGGTGGAGACCAATCCAGAGCTATAAGGTAAGTGAATCAGAATCAGATTTATTGCCAAGTAGATTGGCTGTTGGCTCTTTGTATAAATGATCCGCTGCAGTCTGTCCTTGTCCTTGGCAGTGGCAGCAGCGGACCAGATGGTGATGGAGGAGGTGAGGTTGGATTCAATGACGGCAGTGTAGAAGTGCACCATCACTGACCTTGGCAGGCTGAACTTCTTAAGCATCCTTCTAGCCATTGGTCGCCATCTCAGCACGTGGTAGCCTCTGAGCCACGGCTTGCAGTGTGATGTGCTGCTCTATCTCCATAGCCTACCATCGTACCTAGTTCCTGTGCTTTATTACATTTAGAACTTGATGAATAGTAGATATGCTGTTTGATTTTGGGCCTTGGAACTTAATATCGGAAAACAAAAGACATTTGTAGTAGTATGATGAAAAGGGAGTCCAGTTGTTTTGATAAAGAAAGGACTTAATGTTCTTGAGAATATTTCAGTTACATTTTTTTATGAGAATGCAATTGCATGGGCAAAACATGCAGCAGTAAAAGCTAATTTTCATAAAAATAACATATTTAAGTATGTCTACTTATGGAAAACAATGACCCGCATTTTCTTTTACAATTTTTTTTACATTTTATAGATCAAACGAATGATCTAGACAATAATCAGCTGATAAAGTAATAACAAAAATAACTGATAGTTGCATTCCGCTAATGCATACATAAAGAGAGGATAAAAAACATGACAGTCAGATATTTTAGAATCTTAAAATTATGTATATGGTAACACCCTCTGCGGACCATTTGCATTAACAGAAGGTAGTCTACATACTTTTGTCAGTACTCATTTATAAACCAACAGTATTTAGACGACATGTATTTACATATGTCTGTACTGATGCTGCTGTGATTAGTTGACCAAAGGGTGGAAATAGGGAATTAAATGCACAATAGTCTGGGCTCTGCCAACATATTAACACCTGTTATCCTCAGGCGTTTCAGTGTCACATTAGGAAGTGATCATTTGCTGCAATCTGAGAAGTTACAAAAGAAAGTGAGCTAATAATAAAGGCCTTCATATTGCACTTTAAAATATGATGTTTGTTTCAACAAGGAAACATGATCAATAAATCTAAATTAGGTGATAATAATTGTCCACACAATATTCTGTCCTCGAACGGTTAATTAAATATTAACCAGGGGATTACATTTTCCGATCTATTGACTAAATCTCCAATAAAATGATGAGCTGTGTATTTGTCCTCGTTGTGATGGTAGTGGCTGATGAAGGAAGTTTGTTTTCTGGTCAGCTCCAATATCAAGTAGCAGTTAAAGGTTGTAGTTAGTTCATAAATTTTGTTGTTTTTGTCAGTTAATCTTCAAACTCGTGTTGCTGAAAAATAGTGACTCTGCAATCTTTGTGTTGTGAAATCATAAGTGACACATTTCGGTGTCTGTTCCTGTTGAACTTAAAGACTCATTTAGCTTATAATTCCCAAGTAAAAGATTCAAAACCCTAAAGAGACCAAGAGTTGTGTGAGCTACAAAGAGTAACTACTTTTTACAGAACTTAATAAAAATCTTCAGTCCTGTCAGTACAAATCCTTTACAGTTCCTTTTGTGTGACACACTTAGTTCTTGGGTCAGTTATGTTCTAAATTTCAACTGTGTGTATTGGCACCATGTGATATGTGATGTGTCTATTAAGGCTAGAAAAGGTAGATGGCAGTAATGTGGTTTAATGGGGAGTGGAGGTGTTCTGATGTTTGTTCCTGTGGACGGGTCTAATTTCTGCTGTTTGAGACTGCATGCTTGCCTCTGTGTGCTCGCTTCAGGTGATAAATCGAGTGTGCGGTATTTCCCGTCTTTGTTGGGATAGATTCAGACTTGGTTAACAATATACAGTTCATCATCATGTCACCCAGTTTAGGACCGCCTCCACCACTCACCGTTTTGTTGTTTAATGTAATTCATTCAGTGCACCATCAGTCTGATTGTAGTTGCTGTAGAGCAGGGATGCCCACTACGTCGATCGCGATCACCTGGTCCCCCAAAAAATAGATGCCAGCCTATCATCCATCCTCACTGTGGCATTTGCCACTTGATTGATGTACAAGGCAGCCAGTTTTCTAACACAGGGGCCACCACACATGCACGTGCAAACCTCCAAGCTATTGCGAAAAACGCCCGCGATCCTAGTTACCTAGTAGCCTTCCAATTTATTTCTACTTAAGAAAAGGCATACAAATTAGTGGGGGAGCTGGACCAAGTAAAAAAACAAAAACTTATCAGTTCCATCTGGAATGGGAGGAGGACTTTTTTTTCACAATGTCATATTCGAAGTGCGTTTGTCTAATCTGCCAAATTGCTATCTCTATTCTGAAGAATGGAAATGTGGAGCGGCACTTTCGGACTGTTCATAAAAACTACGACACTGACTTCCCGCCAAAAAGCGCGTGGTGGCGAGTGGTCAAGGAACTAAAATTACAGTTGTCCGGACAGCAGTCATTTTTCTCACAGCTAACCTCAAAAGCTAAGGCAGCCACCGAAGCATCGTTCTGGGTGAGTCACTCCATCATTAAGCACAAGAAATCCTTCCAAGATGGAGAGATGATAAAAGAGGCCTTCGTTGAAGCAGCTGACTCGTTGTTTAGAGACTTTAATAACAAACAAGAAATACTATCTTCAATCAAAGCTCTCCAGCTATCAAGAAGTACAGTTACAAGGCGCTGTGAAGTCATGGCTGAGGATTTGAGACAGCAGCTGTGGAAGGACATTGCAGACTGCGAGAGTTTCTCATTGCAGATGGACAATGGTGTTTACAGATATGACTGCAAAAGAAGAGCTGTTAACAGTACCATGAAAGAGCACACGTGTGGAGAGGATATTTTTCAGGCTTTCAAAACTTTATTGAGAAAACCCGGCTCCCAGTGTGCAAATTGGTGTCAATCACCACGGACGGTGCGCCCGCAATGATAGGCCGCTTGAATGGATTTATTGCCAAGTGCAGGGAGGCCAATGCTTTACCCGACTTACTTAATTACCCTGCACAGTTGTCATGGGCAACGTGAGATCGCTAGCTAACAAGATGGAGGAGCTAACGGAGCTGGCCCAGAGTCGGACGGAGTGTCGGGAATGCAGTCTAATGTGCTTCTGTGAAACGTGGTTACACAAGAACATCCCAGATAACAACGTATCCATCGAGGGCTTCCTGACTGTTCGTGCCGACAGAGATAGCACCGGGAGCGGCAAGAGGAAAGGAGGAGGTCTGGCCGTTCTAGTGAACAACAAGTGGTGCCACCCTGCTCACATCATCACCAAAGTGAGTATCTGTAGCCCGGACATTGAACTGTTGGCTGTTGGGCTCCGTCCATATTATCTGCCACAGGGGTTTTCGTGTGACGTCATCAACTCCACCATAGCCCAGGTACAGACTCAAAATCCCAACGCATTCGTGGCCATCTCTGGGGACTTTAATCACGTCTCTGTGGCAAAATCACTGACAAACTTCTGGCAGTATGTGAACTGTCCTACCAGAGAGGGGAAAACTCTGGACCTGCTGTATGCTAATGTTAAGGAAGCATACAGTTGCTCTCC
>JAVQJD010087198.1:0-12721 GCA_036023655.1 Nannoperca australis
ATACATACATACATACATACATACATACATACATATACGTAAGTCAGTTAGGAGTGTGTGTGTATATATAAATACATACATACATACATACATACATACATACATATATATATACACACACACACACACACACACATATATATATACACACACACAAATATATACATATATATGTATGTATATGTATATATGTGTATGTATGGCTGCAATAAAACAAAGAGTGAAAAATGTAAAGGGGTCTGAATACGTTCCGTACCCACTGTATATATATGTGTGTGTGTGTGTGTGTGTGTGTGTGGCGTGTGAAAGAATATTCTGTCTCTTTTGAACTTTAATCACTTCCCTCATCTGCTTGTCTCATTCTCCTATCATCCATTCCTTCCCCCATCTTCCCTCTTTTTGTCCTTCTCTTTCACATTGACATTCCTTTAGTCTATTTATAGAGGCAGATGGCTCATCTGAGTTTTTGGAGAGAAAAAATAGCATAAGACTAACTTTTTCCTCTGTTGACCAGGCTGCTAGCTTCTCTGTTTCTCAGACACAGACTCACACATCATGACTACATTTTAATGCACATTAGCACCAAGATACAATTGTAGAAATCTGTTTTTTACAGACCTCCAGTGGTTTCAATTCTCACCTTGAAGCAGTGTTTAACAGAGCACTCCCACCACACCCATCAGTGATGCTGGCTGTGTTCAGATGTGAGCCCTTCAACCAGAGAGTGCAGCAAAACACAGTCTATGGTTGAGTTACTCCACCAACAGTTTGTTGCTTCATATAGATGAGGTACATTCAGTGTAAAATATTAGGTACATTCAGTGTAGAAGATTTCCTTTGCATCAAGATACTGTTGCCACATGTTTTTCTGAGGGTAGCTAGTATACTTCACTAGCATTAAAGCAAAACTGCAATATGCTTGCTGCATAGATTTAGGATGGTGGATAAGCAATGGCTCTGTTATGTGGAAAAGTCCAACTCCATAACAATAATATCCACAATCACTATGCCTTAATGTGTATCTCAAGAACATGCAATGATCATTAACATTTGTAGTATAGTGTCATAGTCAGCAGTCTGAAAATACCATTTCTCTGTTAGTGTGTGTGTGTCGCAGCCTGCAGTACACTGACTGGACAGCCTCCATCTTCTCACTGTTCTCAGAAAGAGTTCCTGTTTTTGATTTAGAACAGAGTCTAGACAGATCCTAGGACTTGAAAGCCTGGTTTCTCATTAATAACAAGTGGCGGAGTAGATAGCAATTGGTGTTGCGAAGGCCAGATACTAAAAAATAATATTACACCATAAAGTGCTGATTTAAGGTCACATCTACCATAAAACTTTAACTTAACACAGAGGCTTCAATCATGATTCCAAAAATGTACATTAACTGTGGTGGGCTCGGCCCTCTTCTATCCAATAATACTGTTTAATACTGAAGCAAAATCACGTCGTCTGTATCCATAGAGCGATGCCAGCCAGCAACATAAGTACAATGATATGATCAGTACTGCACCAATCAAATGAGTGCTGATCATGGTCTTGACTCTCCACTCATGTTGCCTTTTATTTGCACTATGAGAGAACTGGTATTCAAGATAACTCCACCCAAAATAAACAAATCAAACACCTGCATTCAAAAAAACTAAACCAAACTATTCTGGAAGAGAATAAACAGGAGCACCATGTTAACCTGGAATAGTTACATCATGTTTGGGCCACACTGTTCACATGGAATTCAATTCTTCATTCATCAACATTCTTCTTAATGAAAACATTGTTGATATAATTCTGATTTTAAGAACATGGCAGTTATTTAGAAATCACTAGTCAATCCGTTGGTGTACAAAATCTTCACAGAGAATTACCTATAATTATATTTATAAATGTCATTATTAGATTTGATTGACTTCTGTCAGAGTGTACATAAACCCACTTACTGTTTTAACCATACTCTCCACCTTGTTCTCGTCTATGACATAGAAACTGAACATCTAATAGTCTTTCAACAGAGAGACCAGAGAGAACTTATCCAGGAAGGTCTAGTGAGGATATTTAAGTTTATGTATTTTCTTAATCCAAGTAAGAAAGACTGTTTTGTGGCAACCATGAGAAGTGTGATTTTTTTTTTTTTGTTGGACATTGTTCTACCCTCCTGTGACTTTTTGGATCTTTGGATTTTAGGATGTTTGTAGTTGGATAAGTCTGCGTATGAGTTCTGTTCAGTCCTTTGTCTCAGTCCATGACAAGGATGTCACCAATCATGCACCCAACATCATAGTCTAACTACATTAACTGATAACATCTGATTGTTTAACAGCGGTGAAAGTGTGGAGACATTGTGGAACACAATAAAATTAGATTTATGTTACAATTTAGATTAGGTTCAAGTTTAGATTTGCTTTGATTGGGTTACAAATAAGGTTAAAGATTAGATTGGGTTAAAATTTTCCACTGCGGTGTACAGGAGGTTCTGATTCTCTGATGACCCAGTGGAAGTAATTCGATAGGGAGGACTGTTTAAACATTTGGGGTGGGGTGGGGTGGGGTGTTATTGTTTGAAATGATTAGTGTTGATACAATACAGGCGTTACTACAAAAGAGCCAAATGTCTCAAATGTGAAATGGTTAACAGAACACTGATCAGAAATTGTTGCCAGTTCATTTTCTGTTGATTGGCAAATCATTTAATAAACTGATCAGAAATGTACCATTTTATTGCAGTTGTTGGATTATTGTTTAAATTATTTGTTAAATTCCAGGACTTTGTCAAATCATGCCAACTCAGTTATCCACATATGAAGAACAGGACCTAGTTGATTACCGGGCCTGACCTTGCAATAAGACACAGTGGCTACAGTTTCAATACTTACATGGTTAGAAGTTAGTTTGGTTATACAATATGTAAAATGGGAATCTGTCACCTTGTTTTGACTCTTCATTGTAATTCTAAAGATTCCAGGACACAGTGGTGACATGCATCATTGATCTAATTTGTGTGATAAACTGATGTAAATCCTCATACACAGTGCACACCAAACACACTGATTTCATCAACAGTGTCACTGCCTCACCCTCTCTATTGTATCCTTTCACAAAAAAGTCTGTTTTCAGTGTATTTCAAAAATATTTCACGACACTTGTTTTCATGACCTTGTCTGCTCTGTAATAGTGATTAATGCCTTTGTGCTTTGGATAATGTTTACATAGCATTTAGTCTTATTAATAACTGCAACGCCCTCAGACATCACTGTAGTTTAGATTAGAACATTTCAATCAATACTCAAGCTTTTATCTGACTGCCAATGTAATAGTGCCTGTTAGACCTTGCAATACATCATGGCGTCTACAGATTTGTGCAAAATCTATATAGGATTTTCTGAATATTTCTGATACATTATCTTGTGGTATGAATGTTGCAGAGTCTGTCCTATGTTGGAAATATGTACAGAATACTGTTAAAGTAGATTTTTCTGGCTTTTTTTCCCTCTTTTTCCCCAAACTGGTCGAGAGGAAGGGGTAGCTGGAGTCCCTTCAATTCAGTCAGAACACAATGCACAGTACAACATAACACTACAAATCAGTGTCAATACAGCATGGCACTTCACTGAACTTTTCACAGTTCAACCTGACAATGCACCAAAGGGATCTGTTTGGTTTTAACACGGGTGGTCAGACAGACAGATAACTGTGAGGAACTCTGGGTTGCCAGATATTCAGGTTTCCCATCTCATGCCTCTCTCTCACACTTTGCATCTGTCTCCATCAGAAACATGCGCCAGAAAACAGTAAACAATAACTTCAAATTGATCTAATACAGACGGACAGGAATGATTCTTCCATTGTAAATAGAGTTAAAATAGCATGTGGTTTGAGATTGCAATGTATCAGCTAACAAGAATAAGAGTCTACAGCCATGCTAGTGTCTCTGTGAGACTGTACTTGACAATGTTAGCATGCTGATGTTTGGCAGGTATGTTTTACCATGTTCACCATCTTAGTTTACCATGTTATCATGACCATCCATCCAACAGTTGTTCGGACCTTTCACTTAAAACTACATGGGGGCGAGGACGTGTCAAGGAATCACCAAAGTCCATAAGAGTCATGAATGAGTCCATGAATGTCAGTATAAAATTTCAAAGCAATCCATCCAATGTGTTCAGGTATTTTAGTCTGGACCAAAGTGGTGGACCAAACGACATACCAACATTATCATCCCTATAGCTACACCGCTAGCATGGCTATAAATCATGGCTATCATTTGCAGATCTCTATTTGTGTGCTGTGTCCCAACAGTGGCAGAGGCTGGACAGCGTCGTCTCATTTATGCAGCACATTTACAGGAACACAAGAAATCATGTTACAGTGAGAAATCAGGTCACACAGGAATAATATGAATTTACGCACTCTGTAGTAATATGTAATTTTTATTTCCCCTTAACTCCAATCTTATTTCAGAGCTATAGCGGACTTATTGGTAAATGGATTTATGCAGCGCTTTCATCCAAAGCACTTGTCACTCCTATATGTCATGTGGAAGTCATTGGCAAACAACCTATTCTATTGTATAGTTGGAGGACTTGTTGGGAGTTTCAGTTAAAGGACAGGCTCTGTAGCTCTGTATATGAAGATGGACAACACGTCTCCACCTCCTACTGTACAAAAATGAAGCTATAATATCCCAGATACTGGCGCCGTCATCTTGCACTAGTGACGTCATTCGGAGTCAGTCTGTGCAGTAGTGTTCCCACCTATACACCCGCCTGAACCAATCACCAGCACACTCACAGCTGTCAATCATGATGTAAAGTTATTCAGAGGCTACCTGATGTCAGTCACAAGTTTAGCCGGGAATGGGATGGAATTGTTTAGAAAACAACAATCCAGCTGCTCTGCTGTCACGGCGTGTGAAGTCAGTCCTCCATCAGTATCTACACAGGATTCGTGTGTTCACCCATGAATACACAATCACTTAAGACACATATGTTAATGATGAATCCTCTATGCACACCAAAGTTAGTCACGGTGTTCAACAAGGTTTTGTGTTTGGACCAATTCTATTCACCTTATATATGCTTCCTTTAGGCAATGTTATTAGGAAGCACTCCATACATTTTCATTGTTATGCAGATGATACCCAATTATATTTTTCGATCACACTAGCTGAAACTAAATTTGTCACCATAGGTGAGTGGCTAAGTAAGTGGCCACCTTGGGTGTATTTTTGTACAGACAACTTTAAACTGATTTAATCTGAATCAAATTACTGTTGAAGCAACCAAAGCAGACTGAACAAAGCAAAAAGCCCTGTGTAGCAGGCCTCAGCTCGAGAGGTCTTTGATGTAGGTGTGATTACTGCACATGTGAATAAGATGACTGCCACCCCTCGATATATCTTTCTGAATTTAAATAATGGTTGAAGGAATGAAAATCCTTAAGTAGCCCACCCATCTTCTTAATAACCTGCTAATGATCAGATGACGTGTGTGTGTGTGTGTGTGTAACTGTGTATGTGCATGCATACCTGAGTTTGTGTGGAAACTAGAATACATTCATGTAATGCTGATTACACACCAAGGTGATAGCAGCTCCACTCACTGTGTGTGCGTGTGTGTGTGTGTGTGTGTGTGTGTGTGTGTGTGTGTGTGTGTGTGTGTGTGTGTGTGTGTGTGTGTGTGTGTGTGTGTCAGAGTAGAACCCCTGCATCCTGTAATGGGACAGTGAGAAAGGAAACAGTGAACTAACACATATATGTTACATCCTTCTTCTGGCCACACAACACTCCCCACTTCTCTGTTCACTCTGTTGGTTATTTCTGTACATAGTTGCATGTACAATCCACTGACAACATGTGCCCTAAAGAAGACACAACTTAAAGTTTCAGTTTGCTGCGTGTCAAGCAGCTGATACATAAGAACACATCTTTTGTACCAATCTCTTTCTAGGGCACTACATACTGGATCTGCACTGGCCTCCAGGAAATAGCCACAGCCATGAGGATCTGAGTCCTGTCCAGCTCCTGTTCAGTAACACAATCTCTCACTGAGGGTTTCTTTCTGTTGTCTTTCTGAAAAACTATCCACATGCTCCAGTTTAACAACTAGTAGAACATGAGCTCGCTGCTTCAAATTTGCAGTTGAAGCATTTAAAACTGTTTTAATCTGTTAAGAATGTAATGCATCACAGCTAGCTGCAATACAACTGACATAAGGAACTTATTAAAATAATATTGCCAGGAACACAGTGACTGATCAACCCTAAACTTACAATACAGAAAACACTAAAGTATTCTGGGCAGGTGTAAGGGTGTTGCTTGGAATTATTACGCTACATCCACACTACTACATTTTTATTTTAGAACAGCGTATTAAAACGCAAAATGATCTCAATGCAAACAAGCATTTTATCAGTCTTTCAGAAATCACCTCCGTCCATACTACGTGCATGAAAACACAGATCACAGGACCATTCAAGTGTACTGGGCCTCAAAAAGTGCTGGGATTACGTATCATACATGTATGTGGCACCAACAGAGTGGAAGCAGTAGAGCAGCTTCTGATGGCGTTAGACAGCCTGAACCACACTTGTTTATTATAGGAGACATGCCACATGTTGTGCAGCACCGTTTAGATCCAGTAAACTGTTCAATTCTAATGGGTTAAGTCATGTATTTTACTATTAAAAAGTCACTACATAGAGTTTTTATGAAAAGGTAATAGTGAAATGTAAGTTCTACAATTTGACTAATTCACTTTAGAAAATTGCACAAAACTACTGGGATTACAACAGCTGTGAGACAGGTTGAGCTTGGCTGGAATGGAAAAGGTGGCATATGTACAGGCAGTGTGTCAGGCTACTATTTCCTGTTGCTTTTTATAGTAAACAATGCGCATTTCTTAGGTTTTACACAAAGATAACCAAAACATGGCTCGCACACTGCAGGGCACCAAAGTTCATAATTTATTACACCAAAGTGACGGTTCGTGCACAGCTGCTCTTCATCAAACAGTCAAGTCAAACAGTTTCCTAAAGCCTTCAACAAATATACAGGAAGTGACAGAAATATTTACTTCCTTTAAATCTGTAGGCTACCTGTAGTTTGCAGATCACAGTTGGATAGTTATGGCTGAAATAAACTTCTTTATTATTAATATCAATCACACTAGATATGTCTGTTAACAGATATACAGTCAGGTCCATAAATATTGGGACATCGACACAGTTCTCCTCTTTGAAATGACACAAACAAGATGTGCTTAAACTGCAGACTTTCAGCTTTAATTTGAGGGTATTTACATTCAAATCAGGTGAACGGTGTAGGAATTACAACAGTTTCTATATGTGCCCACTCCTGTCAATGAAATAGCTTGAGTGGATTGTCCCATTACAATTCATTTCAAATCCATTGTGGTGGTGTATAGAGCCAAAAAGATGAGAATTGTGTCGATGTCCCAATACTTATGGACCTGACTGTATGACACTCAAACACTGAGATTAGTAGTACAAAGCAACATCAAAGCAAATTACACACTTACAAATAATGTCTCCCTACAATCATCAAATGGATCAAGTGGAGGATCTGGTCAAGGCATTTCTGCATGAATTGTTATTAGATACACAAAACCTGACTCTGGGTCCCAACACTATCAACACACCATGTTCTCTATTACTATTCTAGAAGTGGCTCCTAATGCCCAGTGTTTGGAGTGAGTGCACAAAATAAATAAAGAGCAGCCAGCCGTTTCAAGTACTGATATGTCTGCAATTAGCTGCAAGCAATGTGAGCACAGTGACTTTCAAAAACAATGGTTGCTATGCATTTTGTAGGTGCACCACGCCCTGACTATAAGTGTCCACTCAGCTGTATTACAGCAAAAATATAAAGAAACACTCAATTCCAAATACATATCAGATCAAATTTGGCATGGGAGAGTACTCAAAATTAAAGGAATAGTACAATACTTTGGTAGACAACTTCAGTGGGTAACTCCCCATGTTTTTACATTTCTATTTGTGTAGATATTAAATACAGCATGTTAATCAGTGAGCATTAGAGGTGTTAGTATGTGTAGGTGTTATGTGTTATGAACTCTGAACAGAGCGCCTGCTTCCTCACTCCAGCACACACACGAACCTCATCTCACTCGCAGAAAGAATGTGAAAAAGTGCATTTCACAGTACTCCTTTAAAGTAATGTAGACAGCCATTATTGTTTATCACTAGACGTCAACCAGACCCTAAAGAAACACACCACCAATTCACCACTGGTGTTCTGGGACACTGATGGATGCCCCTGCTGTCAGTCACCCTCCTGCACTCACCTTACTTTTCTTTATAGTTTACACTTCATAGTTCATTTATTACCTTATGTGCATACATCAGCAAACATAGAAATTATAACACATTGGTTGTGTTTCAAACATCATACTTACTTACTTAACATTGTTGGGAGTACATTTGTTTCTATTTGCAGCACGTACATTTAGTTATCTTCTGTCTCAACTTAGTTTAACTTAATTTATTTTCCTTAGTTAACAGTGTGAGCGTGTTGCTGCTGGAGAGACATTGAGGCTGCAGTCCAATATAAAATAAATGTTGTCCTAGGACTTTTCCTAAACGCTTTTCTTGACCTCGATGGAAAACATAATCTCAGTTAGGAACCTTCCTAAGCAAAAAGGATTAGTTGGTGTGTTTGTCTCTGTGTTACTGTGAACTTTATTGTACATTTGTGTTCATTGTTTTCTTCTATCTTTAGGACAAATTCACTCGTGACTCCTTATTGCAAAGCAGCTCGGTCAGAAGTTGGTGGAATAGATTACACTTTACACATGGCTGTAATCCACCAGTTAACAGAGCAGAAGAAGGAAAGGTCACCAACTGAAACAAAACACGTGCCCTAGGAAGGAATCTTCTGAGGAATCTGTTTCTATTGGGCAAGTTTCAATTGTTCTTTCATGTCAGCTGGCGTTGGCCATGTTTCATGCTGTCCGGAGACAAACAGAATTACAACTTATTCTGCAAATATCCATATCCCATTTAGAGCATCAACTCTCGACAAAGGCAAAAACCACCTTTTATCGTATTTTGCTGATTCCATACAGCTTTTTAATGCCATACTTTCAAAAACAAATATGTGTGTGGAAACGCAACTAGACACAGATACAGAAAGTGCATTTTTGGCATAGAAGAAATGCATTATACAAGTATAATTTCCAACAGAAGTCTGGGACCTGTATTACTACTGTTAGTAACCACAGGCGGCACCAAATCAACTGATTTGCAACATGAAAGCTGCAATGTGCAGCGTGATTACACAAGTTCATTGTGACACATTGCACTGACTGAAACTAACACCATACTTTCATTCAGAAGGGTACAAGAATGACTCAGATTTATCAACTCGCATGTCAGCAGTGCTCACAAATTACTTGAAAAGTTGAGGAATATAACCTTGGAGATATTGTGTCAAACACATTTAACAGTAGATGCGCAGGCAGTAGGCTACTCAGAATTCAGATTGACTGAAGACAGATACTCACTAAGTTTGGGATCAGGACATCCCGACTTTTGACTGAGCCCTTTGACTTTGGGAAATGTTAACAATTCCTTCAAACAGAGGCTCTGGTTTGGGCCTCTGTGGCCCCTGAGTGTGTGCCAGAGTTCTGAAACTCAACACACTTCACACAGAGTCAGGAAGACTTCTCAGCCCCACTGGTAACTGCAGTGTAACAAAATCAGCAGGAGTCATTTGAAGCCCAAGCAACTGAGTAAAAATGTGATGTGCAGCAACATTATACATAAAACATGGACCAGACTTCCAGAGGTCCTGGTTGTGCTGCATGTGTGCTGCATGTGCTGGACACTGACACGAAGACCTGTATGTGACAGCTGGGAGATGCTCACTCACACAATGACAGCGGCCGCACGCACACGCACACGCACGGAGGTCTGTGATGCTGTGCTGCAAGGTAACGTTAGATAATATGTTGCTCTCCTCACCCTGCGTCCTGCTCCGTATTGGCTGGCGCTCCACCGGGCCCGGTTGTCCACCGCTGTCTCTCCGTTACCGGGCAGCGAGCAGGAGTCCGAATCCTCTCCCTCCTCCAGCTCCTCTTCCCCCTCCTCTCTCTCCTCCGCCTCCCGCTCCTCCGTTTTCAGCCGCTTTGCCGCCCTTCCATATTCCCCTTCCTCGCGCTGGCCGGCTCCTTCTGCCGTCGACATGCTCGCGGCTGCGGTGGACCTGTTGGAGACTGTTGGGCTCAAACCGACACCTCCATGTCAGCAGTTATCCCGTCGTGTCTCCTGGTTAAGCAGCCTCCGTGTATCTGTATGCGTCTCCTTGTATGTCTGTCCCTGTCTCGCGGCTCCACTCTCAGTCCCTATCTGTCTTTCCAGTGATTTTCTGTGTGGAGGTGTGAGTGGACTGGACACGTTCCGCCCCACGCTGTCCTCTTATTGGCCAGTCTGTTCCTGCACCTTGTAGATACGGCGTGTGATTGGCCGGTGTCGATGCGTCAGCAGACAGCTCTGCTCACTCTGCAGAGGAGTGCGCAGAGAGGAATGGTGGGCTAGCTAGAAACAGAGGAGGCAGACTTCAAATTATAGAGCGCAGGGAGAGAGAGAGAGAGAGAGAGAGAGAGAGTCAGTAAGAGCGTTTATCTGCTGCGTCATTAATGGAATAATTGTCTTCGTCATTCATCATGTCTGCCTTGATGTATCACTAGAAATCAACAGGCTTTACTACAGGGACTAACCCTTGAGAATGTTTAGGTAGCAGGATATAACGTCCTCAATAAAGGTCAAGCCATGTTTCTATGGCAGGTAGATGCATGATTGATCACACACCCAAGTGTGCTGATCAATGTGAATTTCTAAGAGTGTATTATCCTTCTGCTGTGGAAAAATAAAAGGGATAAAGTACTCCATACATTTTGTATTGAACTCCCATATCATTTTTTAGGAAGATTTAAAATGCCTGCATTTTAAAAAATCCAACAAACAATACATTTAAGTACAATCCTTCTATTGTATGTATACATATATGCAATTCCTTTTTATGTAACAATTTACACGCATTTGCCCATTATTGCATGTGTCACAAAATGATTTAGCTTTTTGTTGATAATAACTGAATTAATCATTGTGACATGAATATGAACACAGAAAAACAAAGTGTGTTGCATTTCAGTGTTGTCCAGAAGAGAACAGATTAAACATGGCAGTATTAAATCAAAGCACTGTTTGTAGTTTTCATGAGGAGGTGAAAGGGCACTTTTTTTTTTTATTATTTAAATGGGAACTCAGTGTCAGTGATAAATGAAAAACAATCAACTGTCCAGTCACAATCTGGGGGTGGAACGTATTGCAGAGCTCAGAACTGCAGAGCTCAGTTCCCCTAAGTAACGTCAAAAGACACGTTCTCACTTCCCTCTGGTATCTGTACCTGCAGATGCAGATACAGGTTTTGAGATATCTGTCTCTGAGATTTCTGCTTCCACTCCAATGCAGTGGAAATTAATGGGATTTAATTTGTGGTGCTCACAGCATTATAAGATAAGATACTGTCAACTGGTTTCAAAGGAACAGTTTCTTCTGAAGAAATTAACTTAGTAGAAAGTGTTTTCAAATCAAGCTTAGCCAGTGTGCCTGCCATTTTCAACCTCACAATGGGGTGGGGATGTCAGGTCTTCTGTCAACATATGAAAGCAGCACTTTCCACACATTTATAATGTCTGGAATAAAAGTAAAAAATTAGAACAGTATAAAGATTATAAAACAGTACAGGACCTTGTAATAGTTTGAAGTGAAAATGCATTTTTGTGAAAAGAACAATTTAATCAGCTGTGAAAACTGAATTGTACAGAGCTCTGATTAAATCATGACATCCTGTCAACAGCATCAGTGTGGTTAGTAGCTGCTTTCCTGTAACTACATGAGCAGTTGTAAGTATGTTACTGTTCACAGCAGGATGTAGCCCTGTACAACACTAACATACATGCTTGTGAGTTTAAAACTTAAATTTTTTATTTTTTAATACACACTTGCACAGTCTGGTTTAACTTGTGCATCTAAAAGGCCTATTTCTGTCAAACATCAAACTAGCAATAGTACGGAAGCCAAGAGCGGCCATGCTTGCAATCATTTTTTTTTATGCCGTTATCTCGAGATTACGAGTAAATTTTTCCGTTATCTTGAGAAAACAAGCTCTGTTATCCCGAGATCACGACTTAATTATTCCGTTATATCGAGATCACGGGATGATTACACAATTGAGCCTTTAAGATCACTGCCATGACTGTCGTTGAGGATTCATAACTGGAGAAACAGCAAGCTCAATTTGCGACTGACCAGTGACCACTAAAATAAGCCCAAATTAAAATGAACAACGTTACAGTATCGCCAGCTTGTGCATGAGTAAGTATGAAGTATAACATAATATTGCTGTTACAAATAGAACTGTGCAATCATGTAGAATACGTATGTAATTTAAAAAACACACATTTCTAATAAATATAGTGGATGGGTTTGAAATTTGATTCATAAATGTCGTTTATTCGATTTTCAGTGTGTTTTCGCAGCGGTCTGTTCTCAAACTCTCTCAGCTCGTTTTTCTCCAGATAACGGAATAATTAAGTTGTGATCTCGAGATAACAAAGTTCATTTTCTCGAGATAACGGAATAATTAACTCGTGATCTTGAGATAACGGCATTAAAAAAT
>JAVQJD010087206.1:0-13932 GCA_036023655.1 Nannoperca australis
CACACACACACCCCTTCTCTCCTTCATTTAAGCCCAATTTGTGGTGCAGACAGCACAAATTGTAGCAATCAGATGCAATCTAGGAACAGTTAATTTGAACCCAGTGACCGATAAAACAGATTAAACTGATAAGTGGAACCTTGAGCATTCCTCAAATACTTCACACATCAACACAGACTAATACCAGACGTAGAGCAGAACAAAGCATAATCTGTGCATACCCCTGCTTTCTTACTACATAACTATACCGACACAAACTCGTGTTTTGTTTCAATTAACAAACTAAAAAGGACAATGCAAGTCTGGTGCATTAAAACCAAAGAAAGAAAGTAAAGACCAATATATTATTAAATGTTCAGAAATTAATAAAACGGACTACAAACTATAAAACTAGGCAGATCACCCCTACAACATAGACAAAACAAAGTACTCACTCACACTCACAAAGTAGTTAAAATAAAGAATTTGCAGTGAAAGTGCATCTCAACTTTATTAGATAAAGGCTAAAAACAAGGAGGCTTTTTCATCCTACTCAAGTAACTGAAGGACACTCCTGTTAACACAGCTGACACAGGCCCTGTGTTTGCTGTCAATGTACCGGTTTGTCTGTCAGCATTCCTGCACAATGACTTTAAGTATATATAAGGACGTGTGCTGTATGGAAGCCTGGGAGCACTAGCTGTTCAAGCTAACAGCCAAACTCACTCCCACCCAGATGATCTGCTCTGCTCTTGCTCATCACCAGAAAAAGGAAATGTGACATGGCAGCTTCTTGTACATTACAGCATTCAATGGGACCAGATACATCCCATTTCTGAACTTTTTCAACTGTGTCAATGGTGTCTAATGATGACACTACACAAAGCTGGCCACTGGTCAGCTGAGATTGTGTCACTTGGAGAGAATACATTTGAGCTATTAACAGAATGTAGTTTGTAATTGGTGTTTGGTTACAGAACAGTTTTGTAGCTGTACTCACTTAAACACATCAGACTTTCTCTCTTTTCCGTCTCTTGTCCATCACAGGTTCTTCTAAACATGTGCAACTTATCAGCTTATGTGGTTGAACAAGATGGTAAGCTGACCAGGAAATAAACATATTTGCATCTTGGTGGGTGACCACAACGTTCTGGGTTGGATTCCGACCACGAGGATCTGTTACGCGTCATAGTTTGTTTGTCAGGGAATTTTACGTTCTGGTTTTTGTACAGATTTAACAAATGAGATATAACAGGTAAATAATTTACTTTTAAAAAAGTGCTGGAAGGTGAATACTGTTACCTTTGGACAGAGCCAGGCTAGCTGTTTTCTCCTGTATCCAGTCTTTGTGTTAAACTAACTTAACATGCTGCTGTATACAGATACAAATTTACCGTACAGACGTGAGAGTGGCATTGATCTTCTCCTTTTACCCTCTGCAAGAAAGCAAAAAAGCCAATTTTCCCCACAATGTCATAACTCTATAGTAAATGTTGTGCTGTGGACCACATTCCAAGTCAAACTTTTTAGAATTAAAGTGGCAAGGGAATTACTTACTAATAATGAAAGAAAACATTGATAAGTTCATATTTAATGATATGCTGTATCATAATTTGTTATTTTATTTAGAAATAATAGTAATTTCATTTACAGAAACCAATGATGAAGCTGGTTTGTCAGTGCTATTTGGTTTTGGGCTTTTTTGTTGTTGTCTTCTTTCCTTTCTACTTATCCCAAACACTGTGAACTCCAATAAAGTAAAGCAGAATAAGTGTTGCACTGATTACGATGCACCTGTGCTGTCTAAAGTGAAAACAGTGCAGTTACTAACTGGATGCAAAACAGTGAGCGTTGCCCGTATAGGCATATGGTACAGTCAACAAAGAGTATGGGAAAAAGTGTGTATCTGTGCACACGTCACACACTCTTGGCCCAGGATGGCGGCAGACAAGCTGAAGTCAGTCTCCTGGCAGACGACATGGGATCTGCGTCGCACCGATGGGATTTCAGCACTTCCATTCATTTACACACACACACACACACACACACACACACACACACATACATGCACGCATGCAAACAAACACACAAACACACCCGTCTACCACCTAATGACAAGGATCAGGTTGTACACAGGAAACACTTGGTAATTCTTTTTTCCCCCCCTTCAATTCCCTTCTCCTCTTTTCTCTTCATCTCTTTTCTCTAACATGCGAGGCCTTCTCTTCGGCTTCTCATGGAGAAATTAATACCCTGAGCAGTCTGAGGATCCCTGCATGCGAGATCTCAGGTACTCTAGAAGAGAAGGCTATGGGAGCAGGGAAGGACAATGGCGGGGACTGGTAGAGGGAAGAAAGGCTCTTTTGTGACGAATGGTGGATGGACAAGCCCTCGGGGAAGCTGCTTCTTGTAAGATGGGTGGTTCTTGGCCCGGACGCTCTTCTCTTGTGTCCTCCTTGGAAAGGGAGCCTCTGATCCAATACACAAGCTGTGATTTATAGATTGGTTCGTCTTTGATGCTGACATCTGTTTGATATTGCCTGACGGGGGGATTAAATGAGCCAACTGGCTCTCAGGGTGGCGGCGACCCTCATCGTTGCAGAGGGATGGGAAAGCAGACACTCGCTAGCAGTGACTCATGGGTAATTTCATGCCCTAGTGAGGGCAGGGATGAGATGATGTGAAAACATGGCGTTCACATGAGAGATGACCGTTACGGTTTTGTGTAGGGTGCATGAATGTGTAACTGTGCGTGCATGTGTGCGAGTTTGACTGTTACTGGGCGTGTACCATTACTTCTCAGTGCATCAAAGAGGGCACGGTACAGGGGATGTGACATGGCCGGGGAGGAAATTATGCCAAACTTTGTCTAATGAGTTATAATATAATAGACCCAATAGGAGAGAAAAGACCCATAGAAACGTGTAATTCACACTTGGTCTTCGAGCCACAGCATAGTGGCAGTGTGAGAGCGTATTGCATGCAACACGCTGACTGAAAATTAAAGTGAATCTTCTGGAGAGGTATCAGGGGTATGAGGGGGAGAGAAAGGTATATTATGCCAAGAAAAGACGGGGAGAATTGCCTCAATGCAGCCTGGCCTTCGGACAGTTTAGCTTGACATGGCGGAGGAAAACAAATGTGGTGTGACTGATGTGCGAAGGTGGAAAACAAAACCCATCAACTAACGGTTTTTGAGTGTAAAAACCCCCCCAAAACACAGTACTTAGGGAAACACAACTGTTAGTCCAACCTGTTTCCACAGTCACTCTCTACTTTAAATCACACACAGATTTGAAGTCGAGAAAATCAGGATGAACAAACCAAGCCTAACACACAAATCACAACTTGTAAAGAAAGAATAATATCTATTGATGGTGAAAGAAAGTGGAGAAGAGGAGAGAGGTTACTGATTTACTGCTCATCAGACAGCAGTAATGAACAGCCAGTCTCCAGGCTGACAGCAAGCAGAAGAGAGACTGTTCTGGAGGAATGTGGGGAAAAAAAGAAAGAAAAACCACCGCTGTCAGCTTCCAATTTGGAGGGATTGAAAATGAAAGTGTGACTGCTGACAGTGACAAGACATGACCAATAATAAATCACATCAATCCAGATTTAGCTGGCTGAAATTATTAATAGTACTTCCAGGAAGGATAGCCATGTCATGCTTTGATGAGCAAAATGCGTTTTCTAACGAGGGGAGGGTGGGGGCGTTAAAGGGAAGATGGGACCGTTTTCTAGATAATTTTTCCAATGTTATGTAAACTCTTCTCCCTCCCTTGCTTCCAATCTATGTCTCCATTTCCTCTCACCCTCATCCGCCTATCCTCCTGGCCTCAACACGCAACCGCACTGTGTGATTTTTGGGAGTAATGGTAGGAGAGGTGGAAGGCAGGGATTCTGTGGAGGAAGGGAGGGGCCACACAGAGTAAACTGAGTCTCTCTTGTTTTTGGCACCTTGCAGAGTGCAGTAGAAGAAGAGGGGGAGATCAGGGAGTGAATACTGGATGAGTCAGCTCTGAGATATGGTGAAAGCCAAGGAGAATGGACTAAGCGGGTCATGTAAGGACGTACTAGACTTGAATGTAGAACAGTTGGGGGCAGTGGCTTTAATGGTTAGAAGAGCAGTGGTAGGATTCCCTGTAATGTCCAGAGGAATCCTGTAAAGCAAACCTGAAACCTCGGAGGGCAGTTGACACTTGTCTTATCCTGTGGAACATGCCAGCGGCCGAAAGTGGGAGACTGTAGCAGCCCTCAGTTTATCAAGGTGACCAACCCAAAAGGTGCAAAAAGCTGGCAGGCAGCTGCAATAAGAATATGTTCTTACCAAATAGAAACCAACACCACCACTAATGGTCACTGCATGCTGGGTGTTAAAACTGATTAAGAATGTACTGACGTGAAAAGGAAAATCCCCCCCAAAAGTTAAAAATTCTTTCTACAAAACACCGCGGTTTCAATATCAGTATCACACACACCTCAGGATTTCCTGCAGCTGTTCACCTCCACCAAACAGATTACAGCCCTACAAGAAACGTATACACTTATAAAAAGAGCAGGGTTGCTCTTCCACACAGTAAAAGACTGTCATTTTTAGATCACAAAAGATGAGATGCTGTCAGGATTTGCTAGACTTGGCTCAGCAGATGACTGATTGATTGATTGATTAGGCAATGTCTGAGTAATACTGCTCAGTCCTAAGTCAGCTGCAGGTGTGTGACAAACAATGTGTACATGTGAGGGAGTACAAACAGCACTGCTTGTCAAGTACTGAAAATGAGGACTCATCAGAGGTTGTTTAAGTGAAGAGCACAAGGCAACAGCTCGTCTTCTCTGACAGGCCCTCATCATTTGACTCCTTTTATTAGATTCAATTCAATCATACTGTTATTCTGTAGACTGTGTGAGACCCAAAGGCAGACAGGAAACAGAGAAACTTAAGGAACAGGCCTCTTTGTGTTGTAATAAACCTGCATTGGTTATGAGATCCTTTTAATTGTCAAAAATAAAGGTTTAAAAAAAAAAAAAAACTTATTTCATTTTGTTTTGCTGGACTGTACACAAGGATGACTAACAAATAAATTAATCTTATAGTATTGAATGTTCAATCAGCACCTTATAAGCTTAGTCACCTCCAAAGGCAATGGGACCAGGCCAGTGGAACCCATACCGATGTCCTACGTCAGTCCAGACACACTTTGAACGTGACGACATAGGACTTTCTACAAGCCTTATAAAAAGGTGCTTATCCGTCTAAAACTTCCTGTGCACATATCTTTTTGAATCTCTTTACGATAAGTGACCTCCCTTATGGAAGAATTAAGCAAAACCGGGTAAACACACGTCCTCACGCAGTTCATTTTTCATAGATAGCGGAAGAGAGGGATAGAGTGTTATCAGTGTGACTCTTTCACTTCCTAATGAGATGTTTAGTTTTTGAAATATTTACCGCATTATGACATTTCCCAAACCCTGATAAAACATCATGACTACTCATACGTTCCCTATTTGCGTGGCCTTATCCTCATTCATTACTTACGGGAAAGAGCATGACTTCACAGCAGTACCAATGATAATAGCGTCACATGGCCACATTTTTGTGGGTGTAAACTCTGTCATGTTTTCCTCACCTCAAAGTTGACAGATAAGTTCCTCTTGAGGGCAATTTCGTAGACCAGGCTGATCTCTGATTTGCTGGCATCACTGCCTTCCTCGGTCTCCCCTTTCTCCTCTGGGCTCTGGAAAAGAAGGAAGAAAAATCAAATGGTAAAACTAGTGCCACTTTTAGGTTATAGGTTGATCTGTAACACTGATTTAAGTCATGTATTATCTATCATTCATGAACTATTCTGTACGCCTCAATTGCAACCAAACCTCACCATGAGTTCCACGTGGAAAGTTTTGGCAGATTTGTCAGGTGTTCACTGGTAGAACGCATACATTTCTAATGTTAGTCTGGCTCCACATACCTAGCATCACTGGTATAGTGAACTCAAATGAAGCCAAAGCAAAATCCTTCGACATAATTTACAGTCTGGTTCATAAGTATTTGGACAGTGACACATTAACCGTTTAGGAATACTGTCCAAATACCATACAGTATATCCCTGTTTGAGAGCATTGCGATCTTTGTCTGATCCTGTTTGACCAACTAAATGTTAGGTTGCATGGTATCGTAAAAGTTGCTAACTCATTTTCAATGGCATCCCCTAAGCGTGGCTACTGAGGTAAAATAGACTGAGGTGCAAGGTGTTCTCCCCATAGCATTGTAGGCCAAAGTCATAATGACTCCCATATGAGTGCTACAGATATGAAACCGTAGAGAACATAAAAGTGACTTGACTTACTGATCAGATGCAAATGTCTGACTTCTTGAAATTGTAAAGAAAGTATTATGGTCAATGAGCCTCTGTTTAATGTAGAGGTTTTTCATACTTAATGGAAAGAAAATGTTGCTATTTTCCCTGCTTTTAAGTACCAAAAAACCACCAAACTGTGAACCCAAAACTGTGACACATATCAAACCAAGAATTACATGAACACAGAGTGGATGTCAGCCAAGCTGCTGCTGGCTATGATTTTTATCTACAATTGAGAACTCAGTATTCCAGGACATGACTGGTGGTCCTCCGTCTGTACAGGAAGGTCTCTTAAAAAAGGGTGTCCCATTAAATATGAGATTTTTTGTATATTAACTAGATGTTCTAGATGGTCAACTTAACATTTGTGAACATCAAGAACGGTCTTTTCCTGTAAGAAGACACTAGAGAAGAGGGGCTCAAACAGGAGTTATCAGGCATGAAACATGAGTAATTCTGGACTCAGAGGACTCAGGTTTGAGCCTTTAGTCAGTTTTTTAAATTACTATATTGAGCTGTTTAAATATGGATTAGATGCATATACAAGAATGATTTAAGAATTCTTAAATTAATTACTATACAACTCTGAATAGAAGTCTTGCTATTGGTCCCTTCTACTAGTAAAGAAACCTAGTTCATGCTATAGAAATCATATCATCCACACAACAAGGGGCTTTTTGGTGCCAATTGTCTATGGGAATGCAGAGTGCCATCTCGATCTTTATCTTCTCATGTCCAGCTCTTTGTCTGATTAAGTCTGAATGGTTGCCGTCTTTTTCCCTTTGGGCTTCTTCCCTTCTCCTGCCTCATTGTGTGACCCGATACGACGCATGATTCATACTGTGAGATCTCTTGGATTTCACAAGAAACAGTCACGTGGTACGATGCACCTACCGCACCGGGCGAAGTACCGTATGAGTGCACTGCACTTTGTTTCGTGTGTGCAGTGATGTACATTTTCTGCTTCCTGTACTTTATGTATGTGGACACGAGGAAAGTTAGTCGGTCCAAGGTGCCTCGTCTATTCTTCTTCCATTAACTGTTTTCATGAGTATTTGTGGTTTCAAGCATTCGTGATGTGTGTGATTAATAGTGTGAATCGCCTCTCAAGGTTCCATTAACAAGCCACCGGGTTTAACCGTCTCCATGTGTCTGTGGGTGTGCGTTAGCGTGCAGACTGGAATGACCAAGCAGATAAGCAACCGTCCTGTGACAAAGACAAAGAGGCTTTGGTGCTGCTCCTAGATCTACTGGACATAGAGTTCTAGGAAAAGTATAAAAAAGTGAAGAACACATATCGTGCTAGCGCCCTGAAGGAGCTGCTGTGAATAAACAGTGACTATGGTTGAACAGAAGGCTTCACATTCACAAATATGCTCATGGGCAATTGATTTCATAATGAGGAAAAAGCGATTCAAGAAATGGGAAGAAAGGTAGCCCGAAAACCAGATGAATCTGCCAGGCCATTTTTTTTTTCTCTAACAGATGCATCTTGTCCCTCTCCAATTTTGGGTTTGATACGATGAGATCAAGATGGCTGCTGCTGATGTAGAAAGTTCTGAATCCGCTATTGCAGCATTATTAAATGATTTAGATTGGACTGTCTGGGTCTATCCAATTGTGTCCACAACAGGAAACAACCTGCTTTTTTCAGGACAGGAAGAGTGTTGTTTAACATCAGATATTATCATTTTAATGGCATTACCAGCATCTAAACTAACTGGCAGGGATTTACGAGTAAGTCAATAGTTTTATTATATAATATTTATTGCCTGACGCCCTGCTAACTTGGTGGTACTTTTTTGTGTTTCCTAGGGTTACATACTGTTGCTCTACGTGTGTATAAACACAACACAATTAGAGCGTCACTGATATGTACCTGTGGTCTTCCTCAAAATAAAGGTTTGACAGGCCATGGTAACAAGGAACACTTACAGCCTGAGGGTGTCCACACATTTACACAAGTAAGAGCACACACACTCACGGGGGAGACAGGATGACAGACGCGCACTGTAGACACAATGTACCTCAATTTGTAAAGCAAGACTCAGAAGCAGCAGCAAACAAAGAGCACATTTATGGAGGGCGACGCCACAAGACAGCGAGTCAGGCAGGTGAGAAGAGCCAAAGCGTTTTGAATAACCATCAGCAATGCCAGGCGGTGAGGATACGGGGTAATTTGATTTCCGGTGGGTGATGATAACAACAGTTAACAGCTATGCCTGAGGGGAAACTCTGGAAAGGTACAGTGACATTGGGAGTAGACAGAAAGAGAAAGGACAACGTAAAGAGAAACTGAGAAGAGAAAATACACTCCTGCCAGGTGCAAACTAAACTATGGAGACTGCAGGGCTTAAATTATACATTAGAGTAATTAGAGCCGAGGTGGATTTGGATTCAATCTGATGAAAGCCCGTTATGCATTTTTCTTCTCCCCAAAACACTGCATAACACTTTTAATCGAGCCTCTCCGGTTAAAGCACCAACAGATCAGCAGCTTAAATCCTTTGACTTTTCATTAAGGGAGGAGTTTTCATGTAGGAGGGGGTCGAGTAGACAGACAATCGTCTGGCTTAAAAGCAGTCACAAGGTGACAAAAGTGCTGAAGGGATGAGGTTGCAATGATTGAAGGACATTTTTTGTGGAGAGTGGAATGACCTTTCAGAGACAGAATGAATGACAGAAAATCAGGTTGGAATGGAAACAGCCTTGTGGGGAAGAGCTGGAGGTTTCATAAGATTGAAACGCATACAGACATCACAACTTATCATGTGCAGTCAGTCATAACCATTTGAGTTTCCACATTAATAAATGTACACAGCTTCATTGTAGAGATAAAGCAATTAGTCGATTAACCAATTATATATAATAAATAACAATAAATGTATCTGCAACAAATTGCTTTATTGTAAAGGGAAAATGCTGGAAATGTCCTTGTTACAGTTTTACAGTTAAGTATTTTTGTCTCATGTGATACTGTTAACTCAATAGATTTGTTTAATGTATGTTGCTATTTGGACAAAACAAGCATCTGGATATTCATTTGAGCAGTAAATAGTCAAGATGTAAATGGAAGATGCACAAAGTTGTGCCAATTGTTTTTGGTCCTCACACTTGATGCTTTTCAGGATCATCTAATCATTTAACATCCCCTAATGCTGAGTACAAGTGAAGACACGTCCACTCAGAGCTTGGTAATCCATAGCGCCATTCATGAGGTGACATAAGTGACTACTCAATTGCCCCTAAAAAGAATATTGGTTGTATTTTAAATTGTTCTTACTGTCCTATTAAAAGACCAAAAACAACAATGAATTGTCTTTGTAGACCAACCCTGAAATATCTTTCTCCTCTGCCCCATAGGCCTCCATTGTTGTCCAAAAACTGTTTAAAATGGGTAGGTGACATATTAAGTCAGTCCCACATATAGCATCCTGCTGCTGTAAATAAATCTGTATCCCCCAACAAATGTACTAATTTCTCCTGTTTGAGTAAGACTTGCAAAAAAATGACAGCGCCCAGCTGTTTAGGGAATTTTCTTTTAGAAATGACAACATATTTGCAAAACATTTTGATTTCCAGTAGGAATGAATGGGTTGTGTCCCACAGGTGGACTATTGAAATCAGAGAGAATTGAGAGAGTATAGTTGGTTTGGGTCTTTTGACAGGATATGCAAACAATCAGAAAAATATAGAATACTGCAGAAAAATGCATTTAGTACAATGCAGAGCAAAGTTGAACAAAAATGGTTGTGTCCAGACAAGTGAGACATAGATCTCTTACTTTCATTAGTCTGAAATGGTCAGTCAGACAGAAGTCCATTTAAGCTTTTATAGTGATAGAAATGTACTGAAGATGGGGGCAGGGATTCTCAGCGGGGAAGTCATCAAGTGCTTACAGCTTTCGGTACACGCACTGTTAGTGTAAGCCCTTCTGTTTCTAAGTGTTTGTGAGTGTGTTTACCTGTGGTGGCCGTTCAGGGATGGGCTCATTGCGAAGCGCTTGCAGGGCCTTCATGGCAGCGCTGTGTCTGGCTGCTTGGCGGGTGCGTCCCTCACCAATAAACTCATGACTCCCCACAGACAGCTGCACATAGAAGATCTTAGGGACAGGATAATGGTACCTGGAATGAACAAAACAGAAGAAAAAAAAAAAAGTATTATAAGAAATCCAAATTTGGTACATATTTTAGACAGAGACAGATATAGATATAAAATAAAATGCAGGGGAAGAGAGAGGCTCAGACATTATGAGCCAAGTTATCAATTCACATCGTTTACACCGTTCCCAAATTAAAAGGCCCACCACTTCATCAGGGTCAATTACTACACAATAGCTTGCTGGCCAACCACTTGACTGATGTCTTGCTATTGAATCTCAGCTTAGGGATTCCAAACAAAGCAAAGGGACATATATATCCTCTCCTCTTTCTTCTGGCCCCGAAAATAGATTTTCCTCCCTTTCTTTGGGTCCTGACAGAGCGGGACTGAGCTTTCAACAAGTAGATTTAGAGGTCTGCAAGTCCGCGTGTGTCATACCCCCTCCTGAGTCAGGGGGGAGAAGGGCTGAGAATGTCTGCCGGATCGAGGACAAGGAAAGAGAAATAGTGGGAAAGCCAACGAGAGAGGAGAGTAATCCAAACTTTTTAATATCCGTCTCCCTGTCCTCTTTTTTTCTATGCCAGTATACACTTATATTCACAGGGACATACAGCCAACACATGTGGACAGAAGTGGAGAGCAGCAGCAGAGATTTATAGAACTGTGTCTTAAATGGAGTCTGGTCCCAGAATGTATATAATATTTTCATGTTTGGTCAGGGCATTGGGAATTTTATGAGAGAAGGAAAATCAATAGTTGGTGAATGCGAGTGGAGTTTATTTCACTACATGCAGGCGAAAATTAAAGCAGGCTTGACAGAAATGCAGCTATCCCTTTCCTCCATGTACACACATCTATTCATTTCCAGCTATACCAAAACATCCTACTTGGCACTGCAGCAGTCGTGAGATGTGAGATTTAATACTTGGTTGGAATTTGGGGAACCCTAGAAGCTCGAAAACCCAAGAAGCTTGTAGATGTGGGAAAAGAAAACTTGTGTGCACTGAAAACTCTCGCAGTATCTTTCCCAACTGTACATATGCACATCATTAAATGAAGAGAGCTCAAGTCGTAGCGCCATCTTCAACAGTAACCCAACAAGCCCTATTTAATGTTTGAAAACCACAATACCTAATGTATATGAGCATAAATTGACAGATAATATGACTGAATTGTTGGCTATCTATGTCGCAGTTACTTTGGTGAGTACAGTGTTATTACAAGTGATATAAAATATGTATGAAAATAAGACCCACTTTGTAATAAACTGGAAAGATTCATTTCTCCTGAAGCTAAATGTAGATATTTTGGCCTGTTTTCACTAAATTGCTGGAAATACTGCCTAAACTCTAAACAACACATCTGTCATTTCTCTAAACATCTCCTCCCTTCTCCCCTCTCCTCGTGTCTTTCCTCAATCTCCTGCTCAGCAGGCCTGACAATGAGTCAGCACTTTATTCCCAGAATTCCAGCAGGTCTTTCTCCAGCCCACAGTCCTCCTCTCATCCGTCTGCTCTCTGCTCCTCCTGGCCACGGGAGCCTTCCCTGGCGGGGGCCTGCCTGGCCCTCGCACGTCAAGCGTGGCCCCAGGGTCTCAGAGGACATGCCAAGTGCAACATGGGCTCCAGCCAACAGCGCTGAGCCGAGATGGGAGCAGCTGGGGCTGGAGCACCGAGTACAGGTGCAAGAGAGGAGGAGAGAGGGGTGAGAGAGAGAGAGAGAGGAGAGAGAGGGAGGGGTGGGGGGCGAGAGAGAGAGCGCGCGAGAGAGAAGTAAAGAAAGAGAGAAGAGTGAGGAACATGGAGGGAGGCCTGTGGGAGACCCTACTCCACAACGTGGGAAAGTTGTGGCTTACACACAAGCAAGTCAGCCAAGAACACAGGCGAGCACACGCACACATCAAAATCGTGCAGTCAAAAAAAAGGCAGGGAAATCACGTCAGCGCTCTGTGGCCAGTACAAAAATCAGCACATGCTGGCTGGATCTGCCCATCCTGTGTTATCAATTATTATTTTTGTTATTATTATTACTGCAAAGAGGGAATTGGACCAGGACACCTGTGGGGAGGGTGTGGAGATAGACAGAAACCCCCCACCAGTGTCTGTGATGACGTGAGTGTATACGAGCTTCGTCTGTGCCTGAGGGATGAGCAAGTCGGTGAGAGAAAGAAGAAACGGCTGATGCCACAACCCAATCAAATGATAACTCATCAGCATTTAGCAGTGAGTAATGAATTTAACTTTGCGGTTAGAAGCTTCCCTGCGCCTCTCTTTCATGTTGGCCACGTTAGTTAAGGTTGCCATTTCGTCTTAATCATTCAAAAAGGAACACACACAGAGAGACAGACACATTCAAAGACACTGCAGCCCACACACAGTCCTACTGGGAAATGGGAGATATGGTATTGCAGTTATTACTATAAATGATAGGGTGACATTTCGACATTTACTCCTGTGGTAAGGAAAGCAATTTCCTTTCTAAATGTTTGTGTAGAAAACAAAACTGCTCATTCTCTCTTACTGCATGTGTTAACACTTTGTTCCTAAACTGAACAGGTTACCACCACCTTGATATGATATTTTATTGTTTTGCAATATATTTACATTCACAGCACCACATACAGCCACACTTTCCAAATAGCCTTGTACCACAAGCTACGTAGTAGAGTTAATGATAATGCATAATGCATTTTGGTCATAAACCTGCCATGTTGCCCACGAGAGTTTAGAATACATTGCCACCCTTAATAAGCCGAGTCAACCGTGGTTGTTGGTAAGAGACCCCAGTGGTGGTCACCAATACTTATACTTACACCTATTATTTAATATGTAGGTGATCTTTGACATTTTGTTGTACATTTGTTGGTCTCTCCGGAATTTGATGAAGGCTAAATCAGCCGAATCTAAAAACACATTTTCATGTGACTGAGTTAAGCAACTTTGTCTCTTTTGTCGGGGACAGCCCAAAATCTCCCAAAATGGGCCTTTACAGAATTACATTACAACATGTTCATTTTCATTTTAGTGCAGTTTAGTTCACAGGCCATCCTGGTGGCGGAACAGTCTAAGAATTAGCATTGGATGAACATGTCATTTATCTTCATACTTTTTATGTATTTCTATCTGATTCTATCTACTATTTCTACTACGATTTCTTGATGTGTACAAATCAGTGAGAAACACTGAGATGAGTTTCATCTGGTTAGGGTAAAGCACGTCAGCAAGAAAGCAATTCATTTGGTTGTACTGCTTTCTGCTTTTACCCCATGCTACTGGTAGTAGCTGTAACGTAATTAAAGCATACTTGTGGTTTTGCTCTTGTATTAAGGATGGAAACATATGTATTCTACTACAGCAAACAGCAGCAGGCAGGAAAAAGTGGGCCAACTAAACCCAGACAAATGACAAGACATGAATGAGGGAGCGTACTGGCACACTTCATCTTCCAGTGTGAGCTTGACCACCCAAACATCTACTGGCCACACAAAAATTGT
>JAVQJD010087209.1:0-11730 GCA_036023655.1 Nannoperca australis
AGAGAGAGAGAGAGAGAGAGAGAGAGAGAGAGAGAGAGACTGAGCAGAATATTTCTGCTGATGAATAGATCCTGAGCAATGGGGAAAATGTTCTGTACAAAACTGTTCTCATCATGAAGGTAACTTTATTTCACATAAAGTAAGCATCCATCTAGTAACAGGTGGCGACTTGTGTTTACAACAGTGACATAGTGTATGTCACCGTACCGTTAGTGTTGACCAACAAATGAAATGGCTACAATAGAGCTCTTGGGCAAAAGTGACCACAAAATCACAGCGCACGCAGAATCATTTGTAGTGTTTTCTTTGGGATCAAAAGTGCAATATTTCCAATGATGTTTACAGGTACATTAGTATCCCATTTATGACGTTTTGCTCTCTTTTTTTGTGTGTGTTATGAGTCATAGATATAATGTTTACATGAAATCCAGTTACAAGGTTACTTTAATCAGATCATTTCTGCTAACAATTCTGCTATATATATATATATATATATATATATATATATATATATACACAATACAGTCAGACATTGTCACCTCGGTAGACCATTGATAAGTTGTACCTGCTTCATCACTACGTGAGTCAAAAACACATCAGAGCAGATAGACAACGTGACCATAAACCTGGTGTAACCCAGCTAAAGTAGCATATTTATGGTTTTAAAACCATATCTAGGTGTCCCATATGATGAACCCATATGATATGTTCATGCACACATGAAAACATGTATAATATTGCACCTCTTCCTTCACTTCTGAATGTACTATACTACATTATGTTTCTATCTATGAAAAGCATTAAACCAGTGGGGCCTCACTTTGTAAGATGGCACTTCTTCCATGTCTTTCCGGAAAATCCAGAGATTCAGATACACAGCAATTTTTAACAGTTTTCTATGACAACTCTTCCATCTTGGCAGCAGTTGAAGCTCATTTCAGCTACTTCTGACAAGTTACAACTACAAAACAACATGAAACGTAGTTTTTTACCCATTTTTCTCTGCTGTAATTAAAACTGACTGACATACATCATTCACAGAGACATTTTGGCATCTAAAAGTTGGTGTTTATGTCTATTCTACATGTGTGTATGTGTTTAAATGTGCATTTTTTGTTGCTGAACCTTGTCAAAGGAACATATCTGTGACTTTGTGACAATCAAAGTTATCTTATCTTACCAGCCGGTTATTATATTGATTGTAAATGTAAAATCTTTCATTACAATGACTTAAATAGAAAATACCTGCATCCATCATTGAGAGACGTGTCTGTTAATGTTCCCTCTCTCTTCAGTGAATGAGTTATGATTAGAGACAATGTTAACTAATTCCTGACTATTCTTTATTTCAGACTGGGACTAGTTTCCATGTGTTTGACCAGGGACGCTTTGCCAAGGAAGTTCTGCCAAAGTACTTTAAACACAATAATATGGCGAGCTTCGTTCGACAGCTCAACATGTGTGAGTACGCTCTTCTCTCCCCTCCTCTTCTCTTTTCTCAACTACGGTGTGTATTTACGCTTTGTGCCTGTGTTTGCTGGTGTTTGTGTGTGTGTCTAGATGGTTTCCGTAAGGTGGTGAACATTGAGCAGAGCGGTCTGGTGAAGCCTGAGAGAGACGATACAGAATTCCAACATCTGTACTTCCTCCAGGGACACGAACACATGCTGGAACACATCAAGAGAAAGGTATGGACACACACACACATACACACACAAACATATGCAAATGCAATGTGTCAAAGACAAACTGACAAGTGCACATAACATGACACCCTTTATCTTTAGATACTCAGAGCAACAAGACTAAGAGGCTAAAGCCGCACTAGCAGCTGTGTAGATGAAGGGTGCTGATGCAGGTGCTGATTTATGTGTTGCTCCCTCACGCACGGCCGCCATTACTGCTGTGGCAGAATGCAACTGAACAAGCTTCTACCTACATGCTACGATGTTTACAATAACAATGCTAACATGCTGGTGTTTACCATGTTCACTATGTTAGTTAATGTTAACATTTGCTAATTAGCAATAAACACTGCCCGCTGCTAGCATTTGCCAAAAATTCCTGCTCACAAACACAGCAGAGCGAATGTGTGGTTGTATGTGCTGTATCTGAGCAAGTTACCAAACAAGGCCGTGCTCTGTGTGTTCAGGTATCCATAGTGAAGAGTGAGGAGACCAAAGTTCGTCAGGAGGACCTCAGTAAACTGCTGTATGAAGTTCAGCTGCTCAGAACACAACAGGACAACATGGAGTGTCAGATGCAGGACATGAAACAGTGAGTAGAGAGGTTTTGTGTGTGTGTGCCGGGACCCCCCCACAGGCCCTTAGCCCTCCGACAATTTTCATCTAACTTCTGTTGATGTGTGACTGACACTAGCAGGGTAATGGTTTAATGTACACGAGTAACATGTTCTCTTTTCAAAATATAGCTAACCTAAATCTCACATGTAAATCTATGTCTTCACTAACTGGGAAAACAATTATCATCAAAGTACCCTTGAGCAAGGTACTCAAACGACAGCTGTTCCAGTGATGTGAACAGGACTCAGTTAAACAAGACAGGATTACCAACAAAGCAAAGTGGGCAACTGCCCTGTGGCCCCAGATACTTGGTGACCCCAAAAGTCCCATGTTCAATTTGTGACATTTGGTTGTTTGTTATTTAGTTAGTCTAATTAAATTCAAAATCATCATAGATCCTGCATTACAAGTCTAGAAGTCTAGCTTTAAGACCTGGATTATTTTGGTAATATTATGCTTGTGTTAAATTAAATTACTCCCCATTTAATGACACACAGGAAACTTGGAGTATTCAGGAATACGGTCACAGCAAACAAATGAATCTGCCACTTTTGTGTGCGCACTATAGGACTTCAAATGTGATCAAATAGAAAACAGCGCCACCTGCAAATCAATCATCTGGCAAGGCACTGCAATGGTCAGTCAAATACATGCAAACACTCATTGCTGGAAGATTGATTTGAAACTTATTTCTACTGTTTACCTCGCGATTGTTGCAACAAAAGAAAAGCATTATTAATGCCGTGATAATCTTCCGGTTTTGTTAAATCCTGTCCTATAATATGACAAACCTCTGCGTAGTGTTTCTGCGTATGATAAGCCTTCAAATGCATAGATCTATCACTCAAACTGGATTTAGTGGATCTTATTTTATTATCCCACCAGCACCTGAAACAACACGCCCTCACCAACACCGCATCTTGTGTAGTTTATCAGAAAAGCAGTTTTTTGTCAGAACGCCCGCTCAGTGGGAAATCACATACACACACATGGGGGTGGGGGTCAAAAGGGGCTCAACAATATGTTGTTTTTTTTGCCCCTGGGACCCCTTCTAAAATAGGAATTCTCAGGTCAGGTCAGTTTGACACTTGACAGTAACTAGTGCAGTTAGTAGAAATTTGTCCGCTGATAGCTCAAATATGACTACAGCTTTGTAAGGTTGAAATTCCAATAAAAATGGCCTTAACCCTGCAAAACACAAAATATTGTTCTATCTTTTGTTAAGAAAAGACAGTTATGATGGTTTATAGTTGAAAATGTAGCCCACCGCCCTCTCCTTTTTTAACCATATTGTGGGGGGAAAATGTGAGAAGAACAATTGACCTCTCTGTTATTCCTCTTGCTAAGTTGGAACAAATCACCCAGTGGATGAACTGACTTTTTCTCTAGAGGCTATTGTTGCTGAAAATAGCTGCTGTGTATCTATTGTGTGGTGGAGCGGCTTTGTGCTCAGTATTGTTTGCTAATGAGAGGAGAGAATGTTCACCTGCTCACCTGACAAACACACACACACATACACCAATAACGACATTCTTAGAAAGGATGACCAGGTGTGTGCATGTGTTACACATACAGACAATGCTCCTAAACAATATTTCACCACAGACTTTTGTCTTTTGTGATGTTAATTAAATATGGAACAAAATCTAAATCTAAATACACATCTTCATCTAGAATGTCGAAGTAGGCTTTTGTGTCTCTAGACTGCTTTCAATGGCCCACACATCACAGAGTTTAAAAAACTAAAACAATGGTTACATTCTGTATAATGTAACCTTAATTCTATGAACACAGCCTTCTCTGTCTAACACAGCTCGTCAAGCTTACCTCATCAGCTGTGTGCTGAGAGTTAGCATGCACGCTCAGTCTCTCAGCTTTGAGAAGCTCACCCTCTCCACAATAGCTGCAACCTAGTTGTCTTTCAGAAAATGAAACATATGGTAACCTCGTCACTCGTTTTGGGGAGGGGGCAGGTTGTCCGCACTTAAGGCAGGACCCAACTTGACCACTTGCCTGTTTCGTTGCAGTTAGGGAGGGGTCAGAGATTTGCGCTGAACCAAAGTTTCAAATCCAAGCAAACTCTTACAAGCTAGTTTTGAGCAGAAATATGACACACAATATGTATCACCTGCATATAAATCACCTGCATTAACATTATATGCCAACAAGATTCTATGTGATTATGTGTACAGTGAAAAAAGTGTGTAGTTCCACCTGAACTACTTTAGCTTTGTTTGACAACACTCTGAAAGCAACGCATCGCAAAGCGAATTTCGGCCCTGTTCTCAGACCTGTCGCCTTTCTGATACCACTGGAGTTTGAAATTGTGGTTTACGGACCACAATCCCTCTGCTCGAGAGGACTAACCAGGGGACTAGTAAATATTCATAACTGTTGTTCTATTTAACCCAAGTTCACCGGCTAACTGGTCTAATATTTAGCCCTGTAAAAAACTCCATCTGTCCTACCTGCAAGGCAGTAAGAGGAGGGGCCGCCAACATGACAGTAAACAGGCCTGATATCCTGTAAAACAGGAGAATTCAAAATAACCAACTCTCTTCACCTGCCTCTTCAGAAGGCGATGAGCACACTGTCAAAACATGATCCATCACTCCTTGACCACCCCTCCACTAAGCAGACTGGACAAGTCAAGCTCAACAATGCAAGACACCAGCATAACCAATGCACAAATGCCTATTTCCTAATAGCTAGGTTTGCATTACAATGAGAGGGTTGGACCAGGAGTGTAAATATAGACAGTGTAGGCAGTGCAGTTGCAGTGCAGTTGCGGGGTGGGGGGAGCCCATAGAGACAGTGGGCCCTTTAACAATGTGTTGGTAGAGAACGGGCCCTTTGGAGTCGGAAATACACCTGTTTTCAAAGAACAACTCACAGTAAATTAAATATAGTGCCATTTGCCATATGCCTTCGAAAAGGCAAACCCATCTACCTCATGCTTTTCTCTCTTTTTTTGCTTTTTTGGGTGAAATAGTCAGTAGCAATCTATAACAAAATGTTATTCTTATTTTGATTCTAATAACGTAGCCTACATAACTAATTAAATTCTAATTCTAATTCTAATGTAATTCGATACAATCCAAGACATTGTTTATAAAAGATATATACGCAGTCTGGTTGTTGGCTGTTTGCTTCATAACTAGTAACTAGGGTGCACTAGGTCGTATCATAATAGCGTGCACTGGGGCACTTCATAACTACCTTATGCCACTGGGTTGGACTGCACATGCACATCCTAGAAAGTCTGTTAAATGATCCTAAAAACACCAGGCCCTTCCAGTACCCACACCTGGGACTGCTCTCCAGGCACCATGTGCCTGTGACAATGCTCTTGAGCTGAATTAGCCAGGTGGTGCAATTAGCAGTAGAGCCCTTTGCACTTACCACTGTGCCATCACACAACGGGAAAACAAAAATAACAGTTCCTCCTTACTCTGATCAAAAAGATCACATGCGCACCACGTTGGGGTGGACTGTCTTGAGGTAGCAAGAGATTTAAAATGGGGACAGTATATTAACACACTGTCTCTTGGTGTCTGACAGACACAATAAAGCACTGCTGGTGCAGGGAGGATAAAATCACACACTCTCTTGTGATGAACCCATTCGTAGCAATGCTGTCGTCTTCTGTCACAGAGGACAAGTGGATAAGATTTATATATTAAAGAGCAGTGGTTCCACAGGGCAGTGGGCGCTCTTCAATGTCAGGTTAGAATATTCCCAGTGTGTGTGTGTCTTTAAAGTATTTTGTACTGTACAAACTAAATAATCTGGAGGAAATCTTATAGTCAGTAGTGTAGTGCAGGATAAAAGGGGAAGTCCACTGGTTTTACACTAAGTACTACGGCATATATAAAGAAAGTTGTAGAAAACCTTGTGTGGCTCCTGATAAATTGTCTTAAGTGATGTCACTTGAGTCAGCCTCTGTTGGCTCTGAAGACTACAAGTTTGAAAACTTGAGTTGCGTCGTGGGTAATGTAGGCTTCAGGTTTAAAAAAAATATGGACCTACCTAGAATCTGTTTTTAGTGCTGGTCAGCTGACTGCCTGTAAAACAAGCCATGTTCGCATTAATAGGCTTCAGATTTTTAACCAGGTAAAAAAGAAAACAGTTTTTTGAACAAAACAAAACTTGATTTTCTCTCAACTCTCAACATGGTTTTGTTTTCACTCTTTTACCTTTTGCTCTCCTCCATCTCCCTCTGTCTTCTCACTCCTTCTGTTTGCAGGCAGAATGAAGTGCTTTGGAGAGAGGTGGTCTCACTGAGACAGAACCACACACAGCAACAGAAAGTCATGAATAAGGTCAGTCTATGTGTGTGTGTGTGTGTGTGTGTTTATATGCCATGAACAAGTCATCTGTGTCACAATTGAACAATTGAAAGTGAATTACATCCTGATCTTGCTGGTGTTTCTACTCTAAAGCATTTTCCACTGTTACACCCTCAGAAACTCCTACACTCAATGGTGAAGCGCAGGGTGTGTGTGTGTGTGCATGTTTTCTTCTGTGTGCACTGAGTTCGTATGTGTATTTATACTTCTACTCTCTATCATAACAGGAATCAGGTAACAGGAACACTACATTTCCATAGTTTTAATACTTCTTCTGTTACCTCTCAACTATTATTAGTACTGCTATTACTATAACTACTGTTTATTATTCTTTTTTCAATAACTTTATTGAGCAGTGTAACTGTATCAAAAAGCAATTTCCCTTCTGGGATTAATAAAGTATTTCTAACCAGCCAGAGATCTGCAACCGTGAGATATTGAGTAACATTTCCATCTCTGTTATGCTCATTGAAGTTTGTACACAACAATTATCAATATTGGTCTTGTGTGCTAAGCTGTTGAACTTTGTTTAGCAATGTGTTACATCATGTTATCCAATGTTCTTAATTTAAACATTTACAGTATATTATGCCATGCTGTGAAATTGCTCTCAGAGGGATAACAGCAGTGGTGGAAAGTAACTACATATATTTACTCAAGTAATGTACTGTACTGTTTTTGTAGCTCAGTACTAACTGACATTTAGTTGTGACACTGTTAATCCTCCTACAGATTTTTAAAAGCGACTAAGATCATTAACATGTTTTGATAAGATGATACAGGGTGGGTGCATGCAACTTTTTTTCATTTTCCTGCTTTTATGATTCAAGAAGAAAATAATAGTTCAGTGTGTGTTTGTGTGTGTGTGTGTGTGTGTGTGTGTGTGTTTTCTGTGTGTGGGGAGGATGCTGATTCATGCTGTGCTTTTTCTCTCTTTGCCAGCTGATTCAGTTTCTGTTCAGCCAGATGCAGTCCAACCCACCCAGCACTGTGGGTCTAAAGAGAAAGCTGTGAGTACATGCACACACACACAGACACACACACACACACGCACACACACACACACACACAGTGGAGCAATCAACAAAAGTGAGACAAACAGGGCTACAGTGGGGCAGAGGGAAGGGCTGGCTCAGCTGACAAACTGAACAATCTAACTCAACAAGCGCTGTGAATGGAGACAAGTGCTGAATCAGTCAGTCAGACACACACACACACATACACACAGTGAAGGCAGAGCAGAGTGCATGACCCTGCTACAGCCTGTGTGTGTAAAATGCTGGTTCAGCTTTGCTGCTGAGTGTGAACAAGGCTGACATCAGAAAGCAAAGGCATGCTGGCACACAAAAGTGCTATAGAAATGTGTATTTCAGGGGCAGCGTGCTACATGGAAAAGGTGCAATTTTGCCTAATGTTTTAATGATAGTCATGCATGGCCTTCTGGCTGTAATACTCTTTCTGAATGTCCAACATCTGTGTTTAACATCTACTCATTATCATGACTCACTAATCCCATCACTCCCCCCTCCCCTCATTTCCTGTCACATCTCTACATCTGTATAAAAAGGCAAAGAGTTCTCCAAAACTTAATAAAACAAAGACTCTGAGTGTGAAGCTGTACTTAGACCCAATGGTGCTTTGAGCTAAATGCTAAAGTCAGTATGCTAACATGTTCACACTGTCATGTTAATGTGTAGCAGGTATAATGGTTACCATGCTCACCATCTTAGTTTAGCAAGTTAGCATTCTAACATTTGCTAATTAGCACTAAAGAAAAAAGAACAGTTGAAGCTGATGGTAATGCCATTGGTTTTGCAGGTATTTTATCAAAGCCATGCTTTTAGAGGCATGTATGTACACCAACATACTTAATACACATAGTACATTTTAACTTAACTCATCTTACCACAAAAACAAAAAGAATCAGAAGGAGCTGATAACCTTTCACAAATGTTCTCATGTATTTGAAATTGTCACAGCAACAGTTCTGTGTAACAGTGTGTAACAGTTTCTATTCATTCATTAATTAGTGCTCTGATGATGATGCCCTACTGTCCTTGACTGTGTATAGCTGTTATGACTCCAGATGCGTAACTGATTAAAAGCAAATGTTCCCTCCAGGCCCCTGATGTTGGACGATGGCTCTCCCAGCCCTCCTGCCTCCAAGTTCAGCCATAGTCACCCAATGGAGCCAATGCATGAGTCCTTCTACATCCAGTCGGTGAGAAAATATGAAAATGATTCACCAAATACTCATACTGGTCTTTCCCAGAGCAGTAAAGAAAAAAAAGAATCTCCTGAGAAATGTTTAGTGCTCAATGACACATTTTGCTGGGAACTTTGCTGAACTACTATGCTGCTGACCTTCTACATTTAGCAAAAATGGAGCTGGCAGCCACATGCGGTAAACATCAACGTTGAAGTTATTGGCTGGCCTTTCTAAGTGCTTGGCCATGTTGGGAATTTAAATGTATTTTTGAAGCCTGCTGATTTAGCACACACCATTTCCTGATACATAAGTAATCACTTTCTTCAGCAGTTCAAGACATTTATTTGAATGTAAATTTAAAGTGTACTTGAATCATGACATATCCACTACATCATGGTGAATATATTATCTGGACATAAATCTCCTTTATCTTGCCACTAGTCTAGTTGTTATGTTATATCACCGCTAGAGGGAAGCAGTGTGCAGTGACAGATTTGGAGGCCTATTAGATGAGATGTGTATGAGTGTACATTACAGGCTGTATGTAAAACATTGTACTGAAGTGAATTGACCGTTGGATACGCTTCAAAGAATGCAGGGTGATGTTCTGTCAGATTGTTTTTACATTATAACTAATTTGTTTTAGAAAATAAATATTTTTATTATTTATAGTTTCATTAAGAAATTAAGTGTATCTCTGTTTGCTATGTGTCTGCATACTATTTACTATATATAAATGTGTGATTTAAAACTAGCTTAACCACACCAAATATTTAGAATTTCACCAGAGTCAAAAGTTGAAATGGCAGTAACTGCTACTCTGCTAAGCTAGGCTAGCATGCCAAAGTAGTTTAGTTGTTTGTTTTGTCTTCTTTGAAAACTAGATGTAGCTCCTGCCTCATTTACTTATGGTGGTTATCAACCTGAATTAACAACAAATGTTGGTTCATCAAAATTGAGATTACAAAGAGCTTAAGAGGAAAACCTCTTTTGCTAGTTTGTGGCTATCTCACCAGCATGGTGTGACTCTCTTTTGCTTTTGCTGGGGGGGTTTTCTCTGTGAGAGTGCAGTGAGTGCAAAGGTGGGTTTTTATAGCCCAGATATTACAAAGCCACAAAGCAGTTATTGCTGCCTGGGCGGCACTGCAAAAACCAGAGTGCATTAACTGCACAGCAGGAGTTAATGCAGTTTCACTTGGTTTCTAGTTCTGTTTTGTAGTTTTTGTATATTGTATATTTTGTATTTGGTGTTTTCATGGAACTAAATTTCTGAGTTATATATCATCATTTATTTTTTATATGGTAAAAAGATTTAAGTTTATTTGCCATGTTTTGTAGGGTAGTATAGTCCTACTGGAAATCCGTAATATTACATTAACTACTAATTCTAAATGTGCAACATAGTGGGACCAAAGAGGGATGTGTTTGTAAAAGAGAGTTTTATATTACAGAAGAAGACAGTCAAGAGCAAACACACATCACAGTCCTCTCCTGCTCTTCCTCAGCCATCCAGTGAAACTGCTTCTTGCTCTACCAGTGGGCTGACAGGAGGACCAATCATATCAGATGTTACTGACATGTCTCAGGCCACCATGACCCTCCAGATGCAGCCTGACGAAACCAGGTGTGTGATGCAATACATCGTGAGCTCTACATTGCAGCATCTAACAACCATTTTATTCCTAGAATGAAAGAGATGGATATTAGATCATAAAACAATCATAGACAATTGTGTAGAATGAAACAGCTTCTCAACATGTGTTGTCTATCTTCTAGTTAGCACTACTTTTGACTCACAGTGTATGACTCTACCGACAGGGAGAAGTGCATGATGCTCATCAAAGAGGAGCCTGTGAGTCCTGGGGTGAGAGGACGAGGGAAAGGAGGCAGTGTAGGGGGAGGAGAGGCCGTAGCGTTGACTTCCTCCTGTGAGGTGTGCTCTTCAGAACCTCCTGTCCTCCCCGTCGCAATGGTCCAGTCTGTTCTGGAGGGGAGGGGCTCTGTGGCCTCTATGGTGGAGAGGAGGAGTAAGAGACCTGCCCTGGACAGGTAGGTCACAGGTGGACACACATAGACAATGCAATGTACACACAGATGTTTGCAGAGACACAAAACTGATGCAAGTAGCAAGCATATGACCATGTGTGTCTGTGTTTACATAATATGTATACATATTACATATTAATGTGTGTGTGTGTGTGTGTGTGTACGTGTGCAGAGTGGAGGTTTCAGATGCAGTGGAGAACGTGGATATGAGCCTGGAGGAGCTGCAGCAGCTGCTGCTCAGGACCCATCAGCAGAGTACTGTAGAAGCTGGGACCAGCGCTGTTATGGATGTCAGTAGATCTGTGCTGTACATAGACACACCTGAAGAAACACACATTGTTTAACTGGAAATAGATTCAGACGTGTAAAATTAGAAATTTAAAACTGGTAGATGTATGTCACAGCTTAAACAACACACAGTGCCCAGTGAATCGAACTCTTCCGTAAATCAATTTTTTCTCCCTCCTGTTTCGCTCTCTCCCCATCTGCAGCCCTTCAGTTTAAGCCTGCCTCTCACTGAGTGGAACTTCACAGAGATGGAGTCCAACCTCAAATCAGTAAGTAATTTAGTGTGACGACTGTATATAGATAAGGTGTGAAATCATTTCTTACTCAGGAGTAACCACCTCCTCCTTTAATTATGCAACCTGTGTGGCAGCTTCTCTGCTCAAACTACAGTAAGGTCCATAAGTATTGGGACATCAACACAATTCTCATCTTTCTGGCTCTATACACCACCACAATGGATTTGAAATGAAACGAACAAGATGTGCTTAAACTGCAGACTTCCAGCTTTAACTTGAGGGTATTTACATCCAAATCA
>JAVQJD010087220.1:0-12473 GCA_036023655.1 Nannoperca australis
CATTCCAATAAAAACCAACTTGCATTTAAACGGTCTGAAAAAAGCTAACATTTAATGATATATTTGGCGGGTTTGCTTATTTACACTGATGTTAGCACACATACATACATTAACATAGCAACATTTAGCATGTTAGTACAGCTAAAGCTAACAAGAATGCGGCTATTAGTATTACAGTTATGTCATGAACTTGTACATTTATCTAATGTCTGAATGTGAAGTTAAACAGGACTATTGTTTTTTTGCTTTTGCCAGTGCTAAGTCATTTAACTGAGTAGACTGTCACAGTGCTAACTTGTTAATGTATGTCAACACGCAAACAATTAGCATGTTAACATATTCATATTTATCGTACATTTATTGCGCAAATTAATGTAAAAAGTAATTTTCATTCTGTTAAATTGCAGTTTTTTTCTTATGCTCATGCCAAGTACGTTGGAAAGTTAGCTTACATGCTAATATAAGTACATCAACATACATACAATTAGCATGCAATATGCTAACATTTGGTTTGTTAGCTTCAGTCTTAAAGTTCAATTCAATTTTATTTATATAATGAATATATAAATAGGATATCACCAACATTAGAGCTAAGGCAAGAAGAAATTCCCAACAGATTAGCTTGTTGCATTACTAACGTGGTGGAGTTAGCATGTTAACACACTAATCTTTACATGGGTCGTTTAGCATACTATTCTTTAGCATGCAGCTGAGGCTGACAGGACTCATTAGTTTTTAACTTTAAGTGTACATCAAGTATATATGTACAGTAAAATAAGCATCAGGTTAAATTTGAATGTTTTCTGTTTGTGTAAAAGTAATTTCATTCTGTAAAAACATGCTAACATTTAGCATGTATGATTTGGCACGTTAGCTTGCTACATTGTTAACATATGGCTTACGCAGAGACGTTCGCAGGTCAGAATATATTAGCAAATAGCGTTTAGCATGTTGGGATTATAACAGTTAACAAGTTAATACGTATATTTACACGATACATTTTAAGGGCTCAGACTGTCAGTTTCAGATGCGTCAAAGTGTGCAGAGTTATATTAGACTCAGTTTTGCTGGTGCAAATGTTAACCAAGAACATTTCTGTGCCACACATCGCACGGTGTAAATCCAGCCTTTGTTTAACCAGATGAACAGAGAAGAAAGCTTCTGTTAACAGTCATTTTGTTAAAAGGCCACAAACTGCTGCTGTTGGACTACACCGACACTTGTTTGTACAAAGAGTAGAAAAATCCTGGATGAACAGGCACCGATTAAAACACCAAAGTACACAGTAGTAGTGAAGGAGGAAAACACCACAGTGTGATAGAAAACACCACCCTTTTTTTTGTTTTGTTTTTTTTAGCTTTATGACTAAAATGGACGCTAACGGTGTCGACCACGTGCACCTTTCTGCAGTCACTGCAGGCGGTTTGTGGATGGCTTGTTCTGGATGTTACACCAAAAAATGGTGAAAAAAGGAGGTACAAATACTGCATATCAAAAAAGAGCTCAAACTGACTGGCAAAAGGTTCAGCGATGTTCTCACAAACACCTGCTGTAGTGCACATTCACAGGAAATATTTACGCACACAAAATATACATTCGATCAAAAAAAACAACTTTTTTTTCTCAACAAGAGAAAGAAATAAAAATTAAAAAAAACTTTACCTCACGACAGCACTTTCTGTTTCTCTTTTTTAAATGTTTTTTTTGTTTGTTTGTTTCCTTTTGTCAAATCTTTGGGGGGTGGAAAGCCGAGGTTCAGTCTCACATTGTCTCTTACAGTCCCGTCACCCCTCTAAGGCAGTTTCCATGATAACTCGATCCGGCATCATGCAGTCCGTCGGCTCCACTGATGGACCTGCATCTCTTGAATCCAGCGACCACTGCTCCAGCTGGACGTAACTGGGAGGAGAGGTATTACAGTTACCAGAGGTGAAGTAAAGGATGTCTCCAACAGCTTTGCTTCCCTTATCTTCCATCTTTCCTTCGTTTTTCTTCCCTTCTCTCCTTACATCTGTCCTACTTTCTTTCCTTGTTATTTTTCTTCCTTTCCTCATTTCTTTTATTCCCCTCCGACCTTCCCCTTTACTCCCACTTATGTTTCTCCCTCCTTGTCCTTGTTTCATTTCTTCTTTCCCTGCATTTGGGTCCTACATTCCCTTTTCTCCCCACTTCATTTCCTTTATTCAGTCCTCCCTCCTTTCCTTCCTGTATGCCCTCTTGTCCTTCGTTACTCAGCTGATCTGAAAGCACGATGAGGTTTTTACATCTCACTGAAACTAAACTTTACTTATCATTTCATGAAAAATAACCAAATACCTTTTGCATTTGAATCCAGAAAAATTGCAGTATTTTAACTGATAACAACATTTTCTTGTTATATATTACCACCTTCACTGAACCACATTCCTCCACCTCTGTAACTTACTCGTTGCTGTCCATGTGAGCCACCCCTAAGCTCTGAAATGCAGGTGAGGACTGGAAGGGCAGAGTGTCCAGGCGTCCGTCAGCAGGCCCATGTGGAGGCACGGCGGCGTGGTCCGAGCCCGGAGGGTACTGGTGCTGATCGGAGCAAGTGTCGGAGCTCGGCGAGGACGACGGCTGACTGCTGCTGCTGGACGTGTTGGCGTCCAGCATCTCCAGGAGGAGGTCGTACACCAGCACCACGTTCTTCCTCTTCATGGTGGACAGGTGGTCCATGCCTTTGTTACTGCAGGGACGGAGAAGGTGGCAGTGAAGATACTGTTAAAGTCTCACAGATCATCAGTTATGGTTGTGTCACCAGGAGGACAGAGGTGTTGCTCTGTAGCATCACCTAGCATTGCTAACTGAGGACATTACAGACCTGGATGTTTCTAAAAGTGAACATATGTACGTACATGTTTATTAGAAGCTCTGACTGCACTATTTAAAGCGTTTTATTTTGTTATAGATTGGTTTTGCATGTTAAGATATTGATTTAAATAAACCAACAAACCCCCGGTTTATTTGAATTCTGAACATTTTGAGCATTTTTGGGGCAGAATTTATGCAATTTTATAAATAAAATAAAAATTTGAAACTGCTTTAGATATAATATTAAACTTACAATAAAACCAAAATTAACAAAAGTAAAAAGAGTGATCATGTGAAAACCTCATATTTAAGCATGAAAATCTAAATGTTTACTTGACTTCACTTGTCTGGAAAGAGCTGTATAAATAAAGTTTTATCATCACCATCAACTCAAACAAGCATGTTTTTCATTGGTTACTGGAAATACTTCCCTCAAATCAAATGTTCTGTAATGAGGTGTCATTAAGTATAAAGTTATTTATATGAATGCAAGTCGTTTTGGAAGTTTGCGACAGTAAGAATAAAGAAGACATTTACACACTAGCCGACTTAATGTCTCTGAGTATCTGTTCTTTTTCCGTTCTCCTCTCTTGGATTCTGCTGCGGTTTCACGGTTTGCTGCCGTCTCTGTCTGTACCTGACGTGGCGGATGTGGGAGAGCAGCATGGTGAGGTGTCCGAGGCGCAGAGTCTGCTGCTGGGTCGTCAGGCCCAGTTTGGAAATGGCCCAGACCAGAGCGTCGATCACCGAGTCCAGCAGGCGCAGCAGCTTGTTCCTGCTCTCCAGCTCCTCGGGCGTCTGAGGGGAGCTCGTACACAGATCTGCAACGCACAGCAACATCTTACATGCAGACGCATTCAGCTCCTTCACATCACGGGTAGAATAATAATGTACCAAAGTATTGAGACAATATCGACCGTTTATTAATTACTGATAAAGATTAAACAAGTGGTCATTGAAACCAAGAAAGGTTCAATGAAAATGCTCAGTAAATGTACGAGATATATTGTGAGCAACGTGGACATCTTGAGCTGAGGGTGTGGATTCATCCTCTGGAGACCGTGAACACGAACATTCAGTCACTGGACTGTGTAGATAAAAGGTGTTCTGGCCTGAGAAAAGCTCAGCTGATTAATTAGCAATCATCCTCTGGGGATATTCAACATTACATCAACATAACAACATTTTATGCCAACACAACTAATGAACCAACAAATTTGTTTTTGAACAGATTTGTGACAAAATTCTTTTATCAAACTAAACTGAAGATCAAACAATAATAAGACTTTGAGATTGAATAAATCTCAGAAGTAAAGCTGTGGTTTTATTTTCCGCTCCCTCTGCTTCTCTCTCGCTGAGCAGTAAAAGACTCGTAGTTTACACCATTACACAAATCATTTGTTTGAAATGACATTTCTGTTTTGCTTCAGCGAGATGAATTCTCTCTCAAATCCTTTTTTCTTCGATATTTTTTGACACAAATCGAACTTTGGACAAAAGAGTTAACAGGATATTCTGCCAGCTACCTCCTTTCATGTATAACTGCACCCATGATGTGATGTGCAGAAGGAAAACTAAGATGAAGTACAGCACAGCAGCCCAGTAAACATCTGGCTCATCCAAGACCCCATCCGACATCCTGATGGACATTCCAGATGCAACACTAGAGGGCAGTAGAGAGGAGAAGCTGTCCTCCCGTGTCCTCCCACCACCAGGACAGAGGACTAATCTGTCCAAATACATAAATCCTGCCCTCTTTGACTTTTCAGACTGATTTCACTTCTTTCACAATTTGTTCTTTTTCCCCCAGCTGCAGTGCAGCAGAGTAAATAGACAGAACAGGGTCTGGCAGGGGACCCAGGGTGTGTTTGTATTGGAGAGGAACATTTGTTAAACTCTGCAAGGATGTGCAGAGAGGTCGGTCACCTCGGTGAGACCTGTACAGGATGGGTGAGGGTGGGGACGGGCGACGCGCTCACCGCTGGGAACACACGAAAGGTTAAAAAGCTAAAGCCCGTGCACATCCCATAAACTTCAATCAGTGAAACACCCAGAGGAGTGAACATCTCCACTGAGGCAGCAGATCATGAAAACAAACGTCGTGAAGAGTTATTTACAGGCAACACGAAGCTGCACGAGGCAGCGACTCGAGACGACACTGAATGCAGCGTCAGATCCAACAAATTCTGCCTTTAAATCCTGGGACAATTAAACCTGTGTCTCATTTAAACTGAACAAGTGGCTGTAATGTTACAGGCAAGATCAACACGTTCCATGGAAATCCAGCTGCAAATGCACAGTACATATAAATAAGTATAATATATATATATTAAATAAAGGTCAAGTAGGCTACAGCACAAGGGTTTAGTGACCACTTATTAAAAAGTAGATTTAGCTTCTGGCTGAACATCTGATCAACACACAGACGAACCGGCCCTAAAAAGAAAGAATAAGTATATTGGAGACATGACAAAGACGTAGATGTCATCGTCTTGTGTTTATCAGAAAGAATTATTTTGACCTGGTCTCCAGAATAGCGAGTGTGGTCTTTGCTCTGGTCAGATTCGACAGGTGCCACTGACCCACGTAGTTTCAGATCAGAGTTTCAGCAACAGCAACAAAGCAGAGGGTTGTGCAAGCAGCACGAGCACATGCCACTGCACTGACTGGACCGGATCTCAGCAAACGAACTCATCCGTCTCCGAGAACATAAAGTGAAGGCTGCGGTTTGTCTGCGTCAGTGAAACTCACTGGAGTTGAGGAGGATCATGGCCTTCAGACAGACGTACTCCTCCCTCTGAAGCTTCAGCTCACGAAACCGAGAGGTGGCTGCCAGCAGCATGTCGAAAATCTCCATGATGCCTTCAACACACTGTCCCTCCTCCCTGCAGACACACAGAGACAGAGGGTGAAACTGAGAAACTCAGAAGAGAAACAGGGACGGCAAAGAGAGAATAACATGCAACTCTTTTTTTTAAAGAAAAAGAAGTGAACAAAAGACCGAAGAGGGAGAAGAAACAGAATAAAGAAAAACTGAACGAACAGCAGAGTAAGAGAGGAGATCAAAGGGGAGAAACAGGAAGAAGTAATCATCCGTTATCCGTTTGTTCTTTACTTCTACTTAATTTATTACTTTCCACAAAAAAACAAGCAGCTCTGTGAACCCGCTGACGCCTGGCTCCAACTTCATCATGTATTACTACCAACACTGACTCAACCTTTATCAGCACTGAGTGAGTTCTGTAAAACTATCAGATAAAGTATTAAATGTGCAGAGAACAATTCTTTTACTTCTTCTTCCATCAGATATTTGTCATTGGGCTTTATTAGTGTGTGTTTAGATGTTCTTTTCTGTTTCTCACATACAGTCCAGTATATTGTTGCATTAATGCAGAACTACACAGAGCAGATCCTCACATGTGCAACATGCAGGACAAATACTGATATATGACTTATTTCATTTGAACTTTTATTCTGTGGAAATGCACCGAGAGATAGAGAGAGAGGCTGAATGAGCATGACCTTCATTGGCACTAGAATGAAACCTTTTACAAGCAGCCTGCTCTCGGTGACTTCCTGGTTAGCAGGTGTGTTATCATACACTCGATAACATTGCATCGTGTTAGTTTGCACAGAGAGGGAAGTAGCCGGCAGAGCGAGCCTGCGCGTGTCGCTAATGATGTTATTTTGATTCTAAATAACCGGGAGGATGTGGATGTGACGGCGGCACCGCTGCGATGCTAATTCGCGCTCTGAGCTGGAGACTCTGGGGTTCCTCACATCTGCTCCACAAACGACATTCCTCAGAAGTGTTGATTGGTTCCAAAAAACATGAATTATGGTCCCGTTATCTTTCAAATACTTTGCACCTCCACGACAGCGACAGCAAACGGCTTCCAGCTAAGTGATTCACATTGTGACAACTTCTCTCTAAAACCTTTGAAAACCAGTTTGAATAGTAAAAAAACCCACTGGGATAATTAAGTGAGGGAGAGAGGGAGAGGAGGAGAGGAGGAGAGGAGATCAGAGAGAACATTAGCAAACGACTCCCTCCTCCGGGTTTGTTTGAGCCTCTTGTTGAATAAGTGGATGGATTTGCATCCAGGGTGTTTTCCTGAGCGCTCCAAGGAGAAAGGGCTACCACAGGCTACTGGGAGAAATAAGGCTGTGTTATGAAAACACACCAAGGTTAACATAAGCCTATAGTGATAGTTTCCGTGGTGGTGGGGGAAGAAAGGTCAAACACTAAACTCAACCCAGCAGCCGAGGAAGAAGGACTGTTTGTTGTCCTCTTACTATCTCACTATTTTCATTATTCTGCATTTTTCTCCTCGTCAACAAATCCCATAAAAACAGCAAAAACAGCAGTCAATGTATCTCCTGACACGTGTGTGTGTGTGTGTGTGTGTGTGTGTTGACGCCTGATCTTCTTCCCCTGAGACACAGTCCACAAACTAAGAAAAGATCACTAGAGCGCCAAATGTGGATTTCGCCGCTGAAAATAGTCCCCAACAAACGCACCATTTCCTCCTGTTTGAGTAACATTTGCTTAAAAAAAATAAATGAAATTTGATGAAAAAAAAAGAAAAATTATTTTTTTGAAATGAATGAGCCATTATTTAATAAGGAAACCACATATTTGTGCATCATAGTTAAAAGATGTTGGTCTTCAGTCGGAGCCAATGGGCACGGAGCTGAGGGCTGAGGCGGGGCAGGGAACTCGGGCAGTTTTGAGAGAAGAACTAACACTCTGCTGGTTTTGGTCTTTTCATGGGATTTGTTAACAATCAGAAAAATAAAGTATAACACCAGCAAACAGAACTACTGCGTGTTTTGCAGGGCGAGGCCCAGAATCAACAACAACTACAGACAATAATCTCAACTTGGCATCGGCGTCGTCATTCTTCTGCACTTTGAACACGTTTCTTTTAATGTTTCATTAACTTCCGATGCTGCTGGCTCACAGAGGTAAGTTGACTCCGGTTCAGCAAGAAGTGCAAACTGCAGCGTGTTTACCGTGAATACAAAGGGTGAACAGGAGTGCCAGAGACAGCCAACCGCTGTCTGGCCGAAGTTGAAGGTCAGCATGGACGAGAACAGCGAAAGATAAAAAGACTTTTGGCAAGAAAGTGAGAAGAAGAGATGTATCAGATACATCTGCAGCAAACGGCTGCTATCTTTACTGTTTCAAGGTCTGATTGAACTCCCGGTTCATTGTGTGATGCCGGCTCGTCACCAGAGTAGAAGAAAACATCCCCAGATATTAAAACACTGGGTCCATGAACATCTTCACGAAGGCCTTTAGAGCCGTACAACAGATGACAATGTGCTTTGTTGACTTCTGAAGATCTGAAACATCCAGATGTGTTGCAGACAGTGATTCTCTTTCAACTTCCCCCGCTCGTCACAACAGCACCACGAATAATGCTCACCTGTTGAGTTTGAAGTCCGGAGAGAAGATGAGTTTTCCAGGATGATCCACCGACCTCCACATGAGGCCCAACATCAGGATCTCCAGCCAGCAGCACTTCAGAAGGTGGATCTGGTCAGCTAGACTCAGCTCTACAAAGCCTGAGGACAGAGCACGCCGAGACAAACAGGCTTTAGACTTAACATTCAGTTTGGGTGGATTTAGGAAAAGATGATGATTTGAGTCTCAGCAACAACATTAGTACGTTATCTAACTGGGTGGACGTCCGGGGTTGTTTGACCCATCCATCCATCCCAACGTGGACTTTGTATCTCTATACTCCCTCTGCTCCGATCATAACTGCTACAGCATCCCTTCTCCCAGTCACTATGCTAAGCTAGGCTAAACACATTACATACCAGCTAGTTTTAAACACGTGTGTCCCCTGTTGTGCTGAACACACAAACATCTAATTAATATCAATCTTCTCATCTGATTTTAAAAACTGAACTTCTCCAGTGAATAAAGAGAAGCCCTTCTGAGTTACAGACAGAAACAGAAAAGCTTCTAATGTAACTACAACAGTAACTCTGTGACAATGAGGTAACTGAACAGCAACTATGTATTTTGCCAGACAGCACCTTGCTCACCTGCCTGTGCTTCCTTGAGTCTTGTATAAAGCAGACAATGCACACTAATTTTCACTTCTGTCAAAAAAAAAAGAAAAACTGGAGAAATGGTCTTTATTCAGACAGAAAACTGGGTGTCTTTGTGATCCCTTCACATTAACACCTCTCCTGCGAGGCTACCTGCTGGGCTGAACACTGGCAGGGAGGACATGGGGGGGGGGGGGGGACATATGAAAAGGAATAGTAAAATTGGGGAAAGAAAAACTGGATCAGTCAGTCAGACATTCACTAATCGCAGCCTCGACAGAACAATGACTGTTTCCTGCGATCGGGCCGTCCTGCAGCCGTTACCTGGGGTCTCTGTCTTGTTACCCATCAAACAGCAGCAGAAACACACGTTTCCTGTAGCCTCGGGTTGTTTATACCTTTATCACCCTCAGCCTTGCTCTTTGGTTTTCAGTGAGCCTGACTTCCACACCTCGTTGATGCCGACAAAGCCACAGTGCATCCACTGACCTAGAATCAGCTCCAGTGAACACATGGCCCCGACGTTTCCCTGACCTTAACCTTGAAATGGCTCTTTCACTCAGCGAGGACATACAAAGTGTCCCCGGGCTTATTTGATTACATGGAAACTGGACTGTAATTAAAAGCTTGTTAGTCCACACAGAGTCTAAATGACATTAAAACAATATTTACTTCCATTTCCAGAAGAATGAGCAGGAAATATGGAAATATTTTAAACAAAGACGCAGGTTTTTCCATGTTCTCATGTGTTTCCATGTGTTTTGAGTATGGAGACAAAGAAGGGCCAAATTATTTGTCAGGCAAAAAAATTTATAAAAAAATCAAAAGCTAAAAAAGTTGAAATTTATATTGAAACCTAAAGGAAAATCCACAGAAATGAAAATGTCCGTCTTGTCGTCACGTTTATGTACAATGTTGTACAACATGTGAAGCTATGCAGCAGTTTCTTTATGTTCTATATATTTGTATTGTTTTATGTACGTCATTAATCAATTACATTTTTTTTTAAGGGTAAAAGGTCAGTTGAACAAAAGCATTTGTGAATAAAAAAAACCCATTTCTATATTCAATATTTTATCTCTAGAAATTAACTTTACAGTTGTACTTTTTGAGTATCATATTCATATTGAGCCTGTTTTTGTCTCCATATTTTAGAACCTCCACATTCAGAGGTTTCAGCTAAAACTGTGCTCAAGTAAAGAAACGGCGTAATCGCACCTTTTCAGGATAAAATCCGCCAGTTCAGCCGGAGACACTCGAATCGACGAGTTGACTCGGCTGCTTTGAACTTACCAGGGATCTTCTTCGCCCAGCTGATCATGAGGACCAGTTCCTTGTCTGCCAGGTTGGTGAGGGACATCATCATGCTGGCCTCGGTGAAGGGCTTCTTCAGGTCCTCCATGAGGTAGATCTCCGGAGGCTCCGCTTCCATGATGCGGGAGATGAACTCCTCTGGGCTCATGTCCGAGTGGCGGATGTGGTGGGCCTGAGGGAGGGAGGTGAGCGGGGTGAGAGGAGCCTCGAGGTGGAGGTGCCGCTGGGCCCGAGAACCCAGCCCCACCCTGACCAAACCCCTGCCTGCGGGATCCCGAGGCTGGAGTCCACCACGGCGGTGTCGGGCTCCGCGATAGCTGCACCGCTCACGCCTTACACCTGGTGCACGAAGACAGCAACAGACCTGTGATGTCCCTCTGAGCTTTATGTACAGACCACACGGCTGATTGAACTAAATACTGGCTGCTTGCAGCTTCAAAACAAGGAAACTAAAACCTAATTCACTTCATTTTCAGCGCTTTTAAAAACATGCATGCATTGGAAAGTCCCTGCCTGTTAGCAGCAGGTAGCTGGTTGGGTGATTTAAGTGAAGCAACGGCATTTATAGACACAAAGCTCCTCAGCACTTAGACGAGTGTGGAGTAGTCGGCTGCTGTGTAGCTCACCAAGGTTAGACCAGAGACCGTAGAAAGACTGGTACTGAACTGCTTGTGACACGTTTCACACGGTCTTCCCATACTTAAGAGAAATCTCAAGGTCTTACAAAGAGTGGGATCACAAGTTCCTGGAAATCCCTGCAGACAAAATTGTTGCTTTCAAGGGCAGACTGCCGCTTTCTGGAATCAGAGAGACAAATCTACAAGGAACAAAGTCGCTTGCAGATTTTCATAATCGCTAATTCAAATCACATCCTCCTCCTCATCAGCAGTTTGTTTTTCACAGTATAAACCCAGGGCTCAGTGAGAGGACAGCTAGAGGTGTCCACCCATCCCTCACTCATCCTCCTGAGACTCCAGTGGAGCAGCTTGGTGGTCATCTGCACAGATTTGCTTTTTACTGGGAAGTTCTGTGAAACTGGTCGACTCTCAAACATTCAAAAGGAAACACACGTGTCCACCTTAGATGAGAAGGTCGAACCCTCTCATACAGTATCTATCCTTTAAATAAGATGGTTAGCTTAGCATAATGATTGGTAACAGCTAGCCTGGCTCTGTCTGAAGGTGTGCTTCCAGTCTTTATGCTAAGCTAGGCTACAGTAACAGGTGCTGACATGTCTTGAACTGTGTGAACTCTGTGATGCTGTAAGATCACAAACGTTAAAGGTGAGCACCTACCGCACTTCATCATGCCCACTTCGTAGCATTTACGCAAGCGGCAGGCTTGGCAGCTTTTACGCCGGTTCTTGTCGATAGTGCATTGATTTGTGGCGGGGCAGATGTAGTCATTGTGTCCTAAAAAGGGAGAGGAAAGACATATGAGGAGGTGGAGGAATAAATGGGGGATAAACGTGGACAGAAAGACAGGCGATACCTTGGATACTGCGCTTGAAGAAAGCCTTGCAGCCCTCGCAGGACCACACGCCGTAGTGGTACCCCGAGGCGTAATCGTGGCACACGGCGCAGAAGTGCATGTCGGCTTTCCCCGCTGCAGAGGAACACGAGGAGGAGTTCACGGCTTCCACTCCTTCCTCCGATCTCTTCCCCAGCGGCTTGTTACAGCTGATGACGGAGCTGCAGGAGGAAACACAGACTCTGTGAGAAAGGGACAACTTGACATGTGGAATCAGTCAGTCAGCCGTCAGCCGTCTTCCAGCAGCTGCTCTTTCGCTGGAAATGTCTCCACAAGCGCATTTCAGTCAACTGGAAAATGGAATCAGAAAACTTTGCCGTGTTCATCACTGAAACATAATGGTTTATAAATCTCCGGCATCCACGGTCAGTGCCATTATTAACATCAACTGGTAGCACAGGTAATGACTGAGATAGAGAGAGAGGAGGAGAGAGAAAGAGAGAGACAGAGACAGAGAGAGAGACAGAGAGAGAGAGAGAGAGAGAGAGAGACAGAGAAAGAGAGACAGAGAGAGAGAGACAGAGAAAGAGAGAGACAGAGAGCGAGAGAGACAGAGAGCGAGAGAGAGAGCGACAGAGAGAGACAGAGAGAGAGAGAGACAGGGAGACAGAGAGAAAGAGAGAGACAGAGAAAGAGAGAGAGACAGAGACAGAGAGAGAGAGAGAGAGAGAGAGAGAGAGAGAGAGAGAGACAGAGAGAGAGAGAGAGAGAGAGAGAGACAGAGAGAGAGA